>VZTZ01020728.1:271986-387751 GCA_013400955.1 Drymodes brunneopygia | reverse complement strand
CCCTCGTGGCTGCCCTAAAGCAGCCACAGCCAAGAGGGGCTGGGGAGCAGCTCCAGATAAGGCAGGGAGAGCTCAGGGCTGCTGTGGGGAAGTTGCCTTTTGAAGATAAAGGGATTTTTGAAATAACTGCTGGTGGTTTCTGGGCTTAGGGCTCGTGTTAGGTGTGAGAGGATGAGTTTGCTGCTGCTCAGAGAAGGAAAGAGGAGCCCAAAGGCAGCTCTGGGTCACAGACGTGTTTGGCTGGACACTGAAATCCTTGGCTGAGGTTCAGCAGTGAGCAGCAGCAGGGCAGGGGAGTTACCTGGAGCCCTGCTGGATCCCTGCCACACCTGCCCTGGCTCTGAGAGGTGTCTGCTCACAGCTCAGCAGGATTCAGGAGGACTTTGCTGAAACATAAAATGTTGGACAAGTACAGTGGGAGCCCCAGGGGGGTTGAGAAGTTGACAGAGAAAGAGGGAACAGAAAAGGGAATTATCTCCCCTGGAGAGAAGTAAACACTAGGGGGTTTTAGATTAGCAGATAAAATAATTTTTAAAAAAAATCCTAGAACTTAAAACCTCTAAAATTGTTCTCAAATCCATTATTACCAAGTTTCTCACTACTTTTTCACAGCTAGATATGTTTCACACATGAAGCAGCAAGCAGCTATGGGTTATGCACTGCACTGTGCAGAATGCAGAAAATACAACAGCAGTATTTTTGTGGTTTGGATCCTGGATCACTCTTTCTTTCCTCGTGTTTATTATCACACATAGCAAGGCTCAAAAGGCAGGTTCAGCTATGATACACCAGTAGAAAATCACATTTTCTATTCTTTTGTGCCAGACAATGTATTTATAATAGGTATCATTTTAAAATATAAGTTAAAATATGTGTTCCAGTGCGTGAATAATATTTCTCATTTTTTAAAACCATCTTTGTTCTGAACACTCATCAGTTGTTCTGAATATTTGTGTCTGTGTCAAGTGGGATTTTTTTACTTTATCTGGCACACTGTCACAAAGCATCTGCCCAAAGCTCAGTCAAGTTGGTTTTGATCTGAAATATTTGGTCAAATACTTACATTTCATAATACATTTTCATTCTGTGACCTTTTCTTGGTTGATATTTTTTCATGAGAATTTTAAGTTCACTCAAAAGCCATAGCTTTTCCTCTTATATTACTTTGTGAGTGTAATATGGTCCTACAGAGCAGCACTTCTTACCTGGCATTGCTGTGGGATTTAGCAGAATAAAAAGTTTTCTCCGTGTGTTTTGCTGCTATTGGGAAAATACTCAGTTATTTATAATTAATTTATAATAAACACAGGCCCAGCTCAGAGAATTGTTTTCAAAGCAGGAAACCCTAACATTTTGAGTCTGATTTAACAGAATATTTGTATTTAAAGGACTTAAGGTTGTGTTGATGTGGGGTTTGAACCAAAGATAAATGCACTGATAAACACACAAGGCTCCCACTGAAAACGAGGATTTTTGCACTCTTTCTGTGGTAGATACTACATGTTTTCTAAATTATATACTTGTACACAGGCTTTTAAAACATTTGTAGGAGTGTAGAACTAATACCTTGCATTGTGCTTTAATTTTGAGGTCCATCAAATTCTACACTTAAAGTCCCTAGACTAGTAACAGTCATTAATGTTGGGGTTTTTAATTAAACTAACTTTCAGCTGGACAGAAACTTCCAGTAAATTATTCAACAGAATGATTTAATCATTACATTTCCTTTGCTATTATAATTATGTGAGAACACGTGATAGCTGTGCTACACTGACAATGGAAATTATTCCTGTTTGATAAATGGGCACCTCCTTCCCATTTTATATTGGTTTTGTGGCTTGATGGATGTTTTGTCTTGTGATGCCTCAGAGTCATGCTGTCTGATAAATCATGTACTGTAAAGAGAATGCAATATATGCTGGATCTTTGGAAATTAATAAGTAACCCTTTTCTTCTCTCCTGCAAATGTGTTTGGCTGCAATGTGCATTCCATTCCTCCTCCTCTGTCCTAACTGTTATCTGCCAGTGCTTGGCCACAGAGATAAATGTTTCACTCACTCAAATTCCAAACCTGCAACTAAGGAAAGAGTCCACCAAGGTACTGTATTCTGTGTCCTGAAAGCCCATTCCTTTCTGCCATCCTCTGCTGCAATGTCATCATTCATTTCTAAAGTGACACTCACATAATGCCTTGTTCCTGCATTAACAGAATTTTTAGCTCAGTGTTGTGGTTTTTGTTGTGTTTTGGAGGTTTTTTTGCCTGTTGATGTATGGTGCAGTGACAGTGATCTGACACAAAGTGAGTTGTAGAAAATTTCCTGGGTGGAAGTTTTAAACAGCTAAAAATCAGTTCTGGAAAAGATACATGGTATTCCTGCTGCTTAGGTAAAACAGCTAAGAAATGCTATTGTTTAGCCAATGAATTTCTTTCCATAATTATTGCTAATGAACAGGGGAAAGTTGATTACTGTCAAATCAGAAAGCCATAATAATACAGTGCATGCCAAAGATACTGCTAACAAAAATAAACCACAAGGCAAGATGACCATGGAAACACAACTGTGCCTTTCAATCCCTGCTGGCCATGCAGGTGAGCACCTTCATCTGCAGGTGTTGGCAGCCAGCTCTGTGGCTTTTGGTGTGCCACAGGTGCCAATGGTGGCTGCATTTGGGAAGTGTCACTGGCAGTTTTTGTGCACTTCATCTCTGGGGACAGCAGTCTGTGTTGGAGCTTGCACTTTTCATAGCAGATGAATGAGAATTGATTCCTCTTGTTAAGTGCTTGCTGTGATTTCTGCCTGCTAAAGGCTTTAGCTGAGACGTAAAACAAAAGTCTGTGCTAAACACACTTTTTTACAACTTGAGGTGTTTTCTGAAAGTGGCTGACTGTGAAGTGGGAGATTTGAGAGCTGTCCCTGCCTCAGAGCTCCTTGCCAGCCTCTCTCAGTGGCTGCAGTTCATCTGCTCCATCTCAGACTCACAGCCAGCCAGGCAGACAAGCTAAGCTGCACAGACAAGTCCCTGTTGAGGGTTATTGTACAGAATTACTTTTTAATAGAAACCTAATCCTGCTTCTATAAAAAATAGAATAAAATTATTTTGCTAGTTGAGCTTTCTCAGTGCATTTTACTGTTAGCTGCATCTTTTTTCTTCTCTGCAAGAAATGTTAACTATGCACATTATTGGATTTTCCTGAAGAGGGGTGGGTGTTGCTTCTATCTAAATTTCTAGTATCATGAGGTATTTCTGATGCCTCTTTTGGATATCTTGCTTCACAGATTTATGGACAAGAGTCACTTCTGATAATGTGATTTACTGGATTTTGGGATAAAGAATTTCACACTGCCATTGGAATGCCAGGTTTAGTGTCCTTTGAGGGAATTGATTTTCGAGCAGTGCTGTGCAGACTCTGAGAATCCAACACCCTTCACATGCCTCACACTGCACACACAGAAACAATCTCACAAAATCCTGGTTATTAATTGAGGTACAAGAAGCAGAAAAATATTTACTGCTTTTCTTCTAGAACTAAACAGGCCTTGCTTTATCTTACAATAAATCACCAGAACTTACTCAAGCATGATGAGATTAGAGCATGTCTGTGTGCTCCAGGCATTTCCTCCCCTGGCAATGCCAGCAGAGCTGCAGCAGCAAGGTGCAAATCTGCAGATTCAGAGGGCTGTTGGGATGTTGTGTGATGCCATTCCCAAATTGCTGCTTTCAGGTGCATTTCATGGTTCCACATCACCCTGCACTGTTTCAAGCTCCTGCCGTTGCTAGCTTTGGGATTTTCTGTACTTTTCTGATTTCTGTCCCTCTAGAAACTCCATTTCCATGCAGTTACATGGCCACTGCTATTTGCAAATTGTGATTTATCACTGCATTACTGACATCAAACTATCTTCTTTGCAGTAGAAAGCACTGATTTCTACTTTTCAGTAGAAAGTGCTGATTTAGATGAGTGTCTTAGGTTAAACAATGCAGTAGGATGGGTTTGACAACTTCTGTTGCAAATCTGTTTCTTTTATACAAATCTATTACATGTAATCTATCCAGTACCTCACACAACGAGGTTTTTAATTATTCTTCATCCCTCTGAAGGTGTGTGGGCGAGTCTTCGTTCCAGCAATCGATTCATCAACACTCAGACTCCTTTCATTGATGTTGGGGCAAGGCTTGCAGGGAAGGATAACACCCCTCCCTACAGCAGCAGCTCCTTTCTGCAGAGCCAGCTTCTGAGAAGACAAGCAGCCCTCTATATATTTGGAGAAAAATCTCAGTTACGGGTAATGGCAATTTCTTTTTGTACTTTTAACATAGTTTTTTATTTGGTTAAGTTTATTTATTCTCATTATTTATTTAATTTATATTATTTATACTTCATTATTCTCATAATCTTGAATAATATATTCAAGAGAAGCTGGATGGATAACTCTCCTAAAGGTGTAAGAGAGTTATTTCTATATGCAGAATAACAATTAATGTATAACTCAGTGGGTGCTGGGCTGGGTGAAAATCAAGCTCTGTGGTTAAACAAAATGTACCTAAATTAAAATATACTAAATTATCTTGAAGAGCAGTTAAAGATTAGGCTCAAACTGAACAGAAGTTTTGCAAGGTCTTGCTTTCAGAGCCACACTTAATGACACCTAAATACACATGATTGTCCTCTGGCCCTGCTGGCTGCTCAGCTCACTGCTCATTGTTCAGCCCAGTGGTTTCTGTTTTGGGCTAATTCTGTAATTTAAAGTGTGATTTTATTTTCCCTGATGTGTTGAAATGTGTTATGAAGGAAAGGGAATGTTGTTAGTCAGGGAAGCAATTTTATCAAAGCAGGAAACCTTCATTAGTGTGGGCAGCACTGAACTCACCCAAAGCCAGACTGATGAGAAAAAGGCCAGCCCAGAACTCCTGGTTTGGTGACATCAGGAGGACTGTGATGTCTGCAGTTTTGTACATATTTTTTCATAGATTTTAATGTTCTAGATTCAGTTGTTTGAGAAACAGGTATCCTCTAATTCTTAGTACTTTTATTTGTTTTCTGAAAAGAATTTCCAATTTTTTTTTTAAAATCTCTGCATTCAAAGATTAAAAAGCCAGTTGTTTTCTACTTTCTTATTCAAAATGTGAACAAACATAAAATATTAATGTATTTTTTGAAATACAAACGGTCCAAAAACCATTATTGGTAGTAGGAAAATACANTTATGTTCTATCAGGAGGCATCATGCTGTACCAGAGTAATTCATCAATTACACAGAATTAAATTGCTGTAATCCATTAATAATGACTATTTATATTTATTTGATTTCTTAATGAACAAGAAGTGAGTTCAGTCATGCAGCTCCAGTTGTGTAGCAGAAACTGCTGCTTTATTCTGCTAAATATTGTCTCATAAATTGATGAGGAAAACAGAAATATACAACATTTTAAAGAACTTGTGTCCTTTCCTCAGCTGCTTTTGCCATGCATTATTACAGCTTGCCATTGCTGAGTTACTGGATTTATTTTTGAGCCATGCCAGAACATAAACAGAATTAAAGCCGAGCTTTCACTTTCCTGCATTTTCCCTTGGCATCCCATGAAGGAGCTTAATGAAGATTATTTGCAGGCCAAGTTTAATTCAATGAAAGCAATTTCTGAAGAAAACCCAAGAAGTTTGGCATGAACATCTTCAGTGATGCTTCATGCCTGAGAATTGTTTTTCCTAATAATGTTCCCCACATTATCCTTCTCATCGGAATCAGTTGAATTTTGGTGGGGTTTTTTTTGTTCTCTTAATTCAGTCCCCCTCTCTTATTGCTAAATGCAGTAAGTTTAAATAAAGTTTTAAATAAAACATGAGGAATTCTGCTAGGAAAACCATCCAGCTGCTGAACTGGGTACTTCAGACAAACAGTTTTCTCAATATCTAATGGTTGTTTAGGTGACTCGGCTGGTTTGCAGTTTTGGGGCTTCTTTTTGGGTGTGGGGGTTACTTTTTCCTGCCTTATTGAACTCCCAAAATGTGTCCTGCACTGTCATCCACACAGATATTTTCATTTTTATTTGCTTGTTGTTGATTAGCTTTAAAAATGTTAAAGGAAGCCCACGTTGTTGTGTGTAAAGAGCTGAACAGATTGTCACTTGACTTTGGTTTTTCACCACTCTCACTGATAGAACAATTCCAATTTTTATTGAAAATATGACTATTGTGCAGTACATCCTGCTGTTATGGTTATAGCTGGGTACTTTCTTATGGTACATTTTGCAAGGGTTTTTATGATATTGTTTATTATCCTGGGCAGGTGTTTAACCACACAGATTTTTCATGAGGAATTAATCCTTTAGCACCAAAGCAGGCAAGACTTTGGCATTTAAGGAGTCTGTCAGTGAAAAATATGCTTTCCTTTTAAATGACATCTGCTGTTGTCCTTTCCACACAGGGGTTCAAACTGGATTTTGCTTTGAATTGTGAATTTGTTCCTGTTGAATTCAGCGACATCCGGCAGACGAAGGCGAGCTTTAAAAAGCTGATGAGAGCCTGTGTGCCCAGCACCATCCCCACTGACTCTGAGGCCACATTCCTCAAAGCTCTGGGGGATTCAGAGTGGTTCCCACAGGTAATTTATCTGACAGGTACTTCTCAAAATCCATGTGCAGTGCTGCTCACACCAGATAAATCCTTGTGACAGAGGGCTGTTGTGTTCTAAGCAGCTGTTCTTTGCTCGTTGTAATCACTATCTGTTCTGGCATAACATAAGCATTATTATTATTTTAATACCATCATAATTTACAAATATCCAAACAAAATTTATGTTTGATAACATGGAACACACACACACAAGGAGAGGTGACTGGATTTTCTCTCTATATAAATCCATGGTCTCAGTTTTAAGTTATTTTTCTTCTTTTATGTATTTTTAAAATGGGAAAAAAGCGTGGAACAATAAATGAGCTTTTTGATTTTAAAACCAATATTTGACTCTTCCCATGTGTTGCCACCCTGGATTTTGATATGCACAAGTAAAAAAAAAAGCAAACATCTGTTGTGGGGAAGAGAGGGTTCTGTGTGTGTTAAGCTGTTGTCTCCAAATCTGTACCTTTATTTCCCCATCTCATATTCCTTTACATTAATATTAACCAAACAAAGGCAAACTCTGCAAGATTCAAATTAAGAAGGATGTGGGGAAAGCCAGCTCTTTGTAAATCCAAAACCACTTTAATTGCAGTGAATGCTTTTTCACAGCTGCTTGTTGTGTTTGGAATCACTGCTGAGTGTACTTTTCTCAAACGCAATTAATCACAGAAATAAATTTAATCACAGAAAGCAGAATAGAAACTCGTGCTGGTTTCTCAAGGAGGAAATACTTGTGAGTAAGTAACATGTCAGTTATTACACATCAGGAAATGCACTCCTGGCTGCAAGGAGTGGCTGAAATCCTTCCCTGAGGTGGGAGCAGGAGTTGGTCCTGGCTGGGTCTGGCCACCGAGGATTTCAGCAAGGGGAGAAGTGGGGAGAGCATGGCAAACACTTGGCTTCCTCACCATGGGAGTATTCTCCATCACACAGTGGTTGAGCAAGTTGATAAGTGTAGATAAATGAATGGAGTTTCATTTCATCACTGAATTGATGAAATAAATGTGTCCCTGTAGGGATCAAGGGCAGATAACACTGGAGTTTCTCTCTTTTGGCAATTTGGAGAGGATCAGTCTTTGCTCTGAGAGCATCACTCTCTGCTGAGGAGCAGGACAGTGTCACACACTGCCTTTGTTACATTAAAACCACATCTCTGTGCTTTAAATCATGTCATGTCTGACTTCTGGGATAAAGCTAATTTATGACTGATAAAGTTAATTTATGACTGATTTGGCACATTTCCTGCTATTCCTGTGAAAGAACATAGATCTGTCATCTCAGAAATGTTTTTATTGTGTTATGCTTTCCTCTTCTGGGGAATTGAAGTTTAACATTACTGATTTTAACACTGTATGGACTAACTATTGCTTTATAAGAATGTGAATTCATGGAAGAAAATTGAAGTGCTGCCCTTTCTTCTGAACACAGATTTTAAAAGTAGTGGTTTGCATTTTTAACAGTGAATCTGTAAAACCAGATTGCATATCAGTTTCCTCATTAAAGATGGGGAAAAACAGCTTTTCTTCCATTCTACTGCTAAGAAAGTATAGAAGATTAAACAAGCTTTGTTTTAATTTTTTTTTGTTCTATTTTTTCCTATAAAATTGCAGGGAAATTAGTCTGTTTGGGTTGGGTTATTTCTAAATAATGGCTCTGTGAATGCTCAGAGGAGTCAAGGTTTGGCTATCACAATTCCATAGCAATATCCATCAGTTTTTTAAGAGGAAGAAAGCAGACTGCCATGAATAAGGATGAATTTTCTAGGGTTTAACTGTTGTTTGGCTTATCCTTTTTCCTCTTATTTTCTTCAATTTAATTTTCTTCTCACTTTCCTGTGCCTTCTGTGCTTTCTGAACTTACTTTTTTTTTCCTTGCATAAATGATCTTAGATGATTCTTACCATCTTTTATTTCTTTTCCTGTACTGTTTTCTTCCTTCTTTCAGGCTTTCACCCTTCCTATTGCTTCTCTTGGTTGGATTATATTCAGTGCTGCACAAAGAACAGTTTCACTCTGCTGTAAAAAACTGAATTGCTTATGTATTGCCTGTTATGTTGTTTACCAAGAGTGCTGTCATAGTATACAAAAATGGTAAAATAATCCTACAGATTTTTCTTTTTAGTAGTAATAATGTGAAGTCTCATAGTAAGAGAAAATTGTTTAGATTAACCTGAATTTCTTTAACCTGCTTATTTTAGCATCACTGTGTAAGGAGTATTAAAGTACAAATAATTGAAGTGTCCTCTTTTCATGTATTTTAGCCTATTCTGCCCAATTATCTAAACTATTTCTCTGTTGTTGTTATTATTGTTCAATTCATTAATTTCCAACTTCCATGGGATTGAATTTTAGTAATATTATATTGTAAATATCTTGCTTGGGTTCTCCCATCCAAGTACTTAAGTGACTTTATGGAACCTTCACATTTCACAGGAAATTATTTCAGTGTTAAGCCCAGGGTGGAATTTCTCTCCAGTAAATCTGTCAGCTGTGTTGTTCCCATTCTCCTTTTTATGGCAGCTATTTTATTGCACTACTCATTGGCTTTAATACTTTAAGTTCCTATCTCCAAAACTTCCCTTAGTTTTATTGTAGTTCAGATGGAAATCCTTAGACTGTTGCATTTTATTGTTGCCCAGTCAGTTGCATCAATGTATTTCTCTGTGCTATATGTAGATCCAGGAATATATTCTTAAATGTTAAATATTCTATTTGTTGATATTTTCTAAAGATTTATCTAGAGTGTGTTATTCACTCATAACACTTTATAGCTTCACAGGATAATGCAGCTGGGTGTGATCATCTCTGAGCTCCTGGAGAATGGTTCCTCTGTTATGGTTTGTTTGGAAGATGGCTGGGATATCACTGCTCAAGTAAGCTGCTGTAAAAACCTTGAAATTGCTAAATATTAAAAAAAACCCCACAAGGCAATACTTTTTTACACAGATAATTTGGTGTGACATGAATAAATTTGTGTTGTTGCAGCAGAGAGGAAACCAGAATGCATCAATCCTTGAAATTCATTTGCAATTTACATCATTAAATAGTTCGTTAAAATGAATTAATTCCAAAGGTCCTGATGGTCTTAACAGTTCTGGGGCTTAGATGAAAGATCTGCATTCCTGCACCTGACCACGTGTGAGAATGAAAGCTAGAAGTTGCCACAGCTGTTCCTTTATCATTTTAAACATCATACATTTCAAACACAGGAGCCATTTGTTCTCTTCCATTCACTTTCCATAAGTGATAGGAGGCCACACAGGGAGAAAACTGAATTTGTGCCAAGGTGCTGTAACACCTGCTGCAAGGAGAGATCACCTCTGACTATAAATGAGGCTAATCAAGATCTGCTGCCTGATTTAAGAGATGCACTGTGCCCATGCTGCTGCTTCATAATTCAGAAGAGAAGCACAGATATCCATAATTCTGGTAAATGAAACCTTCATGTGCAGGCAGCATCCTAATAGCAACTAAACAAACACACAGAAGAATGTGCCCATAATTATTGGAATCATTGCCAAAGAGTGAAGGGTAGAGAGGGGAGATCCAGAGCTGGAAGTGCAGGAAGGCTGTGCTGCATTTTGAAGTCTCCTGAGATTCTGTGTGTAAAAACAGACTGCAGTTGGCTGGGTGCAAAAACTCTTAAAGTCACCCTCAGGACCAATTCTTTAATGCTTTCTTTGCTGATGTAGCAGATACTATCTCTTAAATGTTTATTATAACAGGGGTTTTATGTCCAACATAATTAAAATGTAGTAAGCATTGTAATCACTTCCCAAGTCTGTGGCTGCTTAGGTTTTACTTCCACAGATACCATAAAATCCCAGTGGAATTGAAGCTTTTTCATGTGAAATATTATTTGGTGTGTTTTATAGAAGTACTTAATGTACATGATAAAATACTTGTCATTGAGTTTATACGAAAGCTTTCGTTTTCTTGACAAATAAGCATGCTTATATTCATGTATTCAAGTTTTCTCCTAACTTCTGTCACTCCTAACACAGAATATCCTGTCTTGTGGTGCAGGTGGTGTCTCTGGTGCAGTTACTCAGTGATCCCTTCTACAGGACCCTGGAAGGTTTCCGGATGCTGGTGGAGAAGGAGTGGCTCTCCTTTGGGCACAAGTTCAGCCAGCGCAGCAGCCTCACCCTCAACTGCCAGGGCAGTGGCTTTGCCCCTGTTTTCTTGCAGTTCTTGGACTGTGTGCATCAGGTGAGCCAATCTGACTTGTGTTTGAAAGGAGGTTTCATGAAGAAATGTGCATATGCCAATATTTCAGATGTTGTAGATATGAGTTTGAGGAAACAACATTGCCTAGGTTTTATTAAAGTGAGTGGGTTTCACCTCAAAAAGAGGAGTCTGACCCACCCACACGAAGCAGACTCAGAGGGATGGTTGGGAAAATCATTGATGTAGACATTTCAAACAGAGATTTTTAAGCTATGACTGGCTTTTAGAGTCCTTTATTGGAAGGAGGAATGGAATGATTTTTGGTACCTTTAGTAACTAGACAGTTTTTAATTCCTCATGCCTGGTGATGAGCCTTGAAGAGACTGCGCCAGTTCTGGAAATAGTGACAGCTCTAAACCAGGGGTGTCGCTCTGTCGGACACGAGACACTCAGGAAACTCAGGAGCTCAGCCACCAAGGCTGGGCAGAGAGCAAAAAGAGACCCAGCCTCTCTTTATTCTTATATTTATACCTTTTTACAGACAGTTATGGATTGGACAAGGAGGTTGCCACCTCTGAAATTCCATAGGTGACAAACACAGCCCATCACATTCTCCAGCCCAGAAAGAAGAATGAAAAACAACATCCAAAGTACAAACCAATCCTTGGCTGGTTATAGAAACATGGATTGTTTACACAAAATCCATGAGAACCTTTGCTACCAACTATAAACACAGCACTCTAAAAAGTCAGGGCGACACAGGGGTCCTGAGATGTTCTGATTTTTATGTCTGGTACATGCTCAGAAGAAGATGGGCACCAACAATTGTGTTGTGTAGGAAGAAATTAAGTTAAGAAGATTACCCTTATTTCAGATTAATTCTGAAGGCTTTTTCTTCATCTCAAACCACTAAATGTAGATTCTTTGCAGAGTGTCTGTGTGTGCAGACATAAGAGGGGTGCTTGCATTGTTCCTCCTGTACACATGTCTGTCTTTTCCCACTTCTCCTATTTTTCTCACTGAAAAAAGGTGAAAGTTTCCTTGACATTATTAACCTGTGTTAAAATGTATGGATGATTGTGTGGCACAGAAAATAACTGTTAAATCACCAGGGATTTTACTGGGAACACACATTCACAGTTCATGAATGTGTGCATGAAAGAGGAGTCTGTGAGTAGTTTTACTCTGCTGCCTGAAGAAAACTCCACAGATTAAATAACTTGATAACCAATGGAAAAGAATCTTCAAATACATCTCTGTGAGATTGATAATGAATGAGTTTATAAGAAGATGAGTGAAAAACACGTTATGGAAAAAATCCCCAACTTCCTTTGTGTCCCAATGTTAAACACCAGCAGGCATCATTATTGCTTTCTCAGAAGTTAATTAATCCTATCCTTGGAATTTGCATTGATTCCTGCAGCATTCCCCTTAGGAAAACCTTAGAAATATTTGCCACATCTTCCATTTCATGCATTTTCCAGTGGTTGTGGTCGTAAGGTTGGTTTTGATTTGGAGTTAGATTTCTCTAGAGAGAACCAGCACTGCAATTTTCATTCAATTAATTAATCTGCCCAAATATCACACTTTTCCTTACAATGGCTTTAGGGTTATTGCTCCTTTCCTGAAGTAGAAAAAAACCCAAATTCTTGGTTGCAATGGCTGCAACAGGACAAAATTGCCCTGTGCAATACTGAAACCCATCTGCCTGGTGGTCCATTCAATTCTGTGAATTAATCATTTGTCCTGGTCATGGTGCTGAATTCTGCTCTCAGGTGTCTTCTCTAACCTTAAAAAAATCCATTAGTAGAATGGAGTAAACCTACATCTGATTTTAAGCAGTAGTGTAAATTTAGAGTGACTCCTTCCAGCATCTCCCCTTCCCATTTTTTGATGCTGGTCTGGTGCATTTAAGAATTTAAACCCAATATTTCTGCTTCAGGTGTGTGCTAAACATCAGCTCTCAGAAGATCTGAACCAGTGATTTCTCACTCAGCTTAAAACCACTGGGGTCATCAATGTGGAGTGGAGTCATCCACTCAACTGGATTAAATCTGGTCTAAACTGGACTAAATCTAGTCCAGGTAAAACCACCAATGTGTGGTGTGGCTGCAGAGAGCTCAGCATCAGCACCTGCAGCCTGTTGGTCCCCTTGGGGCTGTTTCTGATCCCTGGCTGATGCAGACACAGCCTGGGTCCTGTTTCTGCCCCTGGAAACACTTGACTTCAGTTCTGCTGGAATAAAGCTTAGAAAGTTGGCATTAAGAAAGGCAAGGAAATTCTCCATGCAGAATTTCTTTCTCAAGTGATTCAGAGGTGACACAGACTTTCGAAACAAATGGGTTACCCAGAAGAAAGGGAAAAATCAAATTTGAGGATTTGAGTTTGTTGTCATGAAATAGAATGGACTGTGTTTTCTTCATGGCAGAATTCTTGGTTTTCTTTGAATAAAGTTTAACACAATCTGCAGTTCTAAGGACATGGAATAGTTGATTATAATCGTGGCAGCTTTGAAAGTGAGGAGGAAATGCAAAGTGGGGTTTATTTATTTAAATCCCTGCTGGTGACAGCTGTCAGGTACAATTTTGCCTCAGGCTGCACAGAGGAATGTGTCAAAGAAATACAAAAATCTGCCTTTGTAATTCACCTCAGGCAGCATATGGGAAGCATAATCAGTGTAATACAGATAATACAGATTTTTCTGTGAGCTGAATGACCTACAGTCCCATGGAGAATGCAATTCTGAGTAGCTTTTCTAGAACTAAAGTCAGGTTATTCTTCTAATTTGTGATGATGGCACATTGCGGTACCCAATTCTAACAGTGTGGTTGTGATTTCTGGGGAAATTGATTTTGAAGGCAAATTATTGGTTAAATGTCATATGACTTTACCATAAAAAATCAGTTTTCTCGACATCTGGACTTTAAAAAATTTTGGTGAAGTTTCACTGGTTTCTGTGCAAATTGTTACACAGCTACAGAATCCAATCAGATTGCAGCTTGACCCTGAAGTGTAATACATTATGATCATTTTTTTCAAAAATTACCCATTAACTGGAAGCAAACGTTTGGTCCTTTCAAAGTGTTTTTTAACCTTTAGAATCCATGTCCTAGGTGCAGTAAGAAAATCACCACAGAGCCAGCACATGCATCAAATGTCATGGGTTAAACTAAAGATCCAGAGCAAACAAATGAAGCAGTGATTCCTAAATTAGAACTGCATCATCTCATAAAAAGTCATTGTTTATGCCAATATCTCCAGGTGTCAGCTGAATTATTAATGCAGAATCAGTCTTTCACAATAGCAGCATCTGGCAGATGCTTTCCCTGCTTCTAAGGAGACTGACTTCATGCAAGTGATGTCAGTGAGGAAGCTTTTCTTATTTTTCTTCTGAATCTATTTGGTAATTTATTAACTATAATTAAAACAGGGTGATTTTTTCTAGAGCTGACTTCTTTTGAGCTCAGTGTAAGAGGAGGTGAGTGCTGCTCCCATGGGGGATGTGCTCAGTCATTCCAGGGTTTGCAGGAGCAAATTGCCAGCCCAGGACCTTTGCAGTGCTTTATTTCTCATTCATGTTAAGTAAAAACTGATATTTAATGGAATTTAAAAAAACAGAATGTATTGGAAAACTCAGGAAGGCTGATTGATCTATAAGATTATTAAATACATTTAGGAGATACTTCAAAATTTTAAAAATAACTCTAAAATGCTGAGTTTCTCTAATGATTAAATATTAGAAACACAGGTTTAATCAGGTTTTAAATGTTCATATATTATGGAGATTAAGACATCAACAATTACTGCATTGCTTACTTCTGTCAGAGAAATATTTTATAGTTGTTTTATCTTTAAAAGTAAATTATATTATAATAACTTCTAGTTATTGCACTATTTCTACATCTGGAAATCTCAGAAATGGAATCACCCACGACTTTAAGATCCATGGCAGGATATTATCAGCAGCTTGTTCTTGTAACTCTTACATGTATTAAAATAATTGTTGGGCCATAAGTAGAAGTTAAGACCCTGTATATAATTCATGTCAAATGGCAGAATGTTGCCTTTCCTTCTTGCAGTATATTTTTAAAAACCCTTCTCCTGACACAAGGAGAATATATGTACTAAAGAAGAGATGGGGAAAAAAATCTTTTTTTATAAAGAGAGGTAAGTATTTAATTTGTCTATGAAATTGAATTCCTGAATTTATTACAGAAAAAAAATTTGCTTAGCTTTAGTCTTACAAATTTATTACAGAAAAAAAATTTGCTTAGCTTTATTCTTACAAATCAGTGCAGGAATTTGTAGTATTGTATCAGGGGAAAAATGGGGATTAAATAAAAGTGGATATATTGAGCTGACATATCTTAAAGTATCTTAGCATTTTAAATGCAAATATTGAGATAACGGCAAATTCTGTGCCTGAAATGCTGTGTGGGTGTTTATAGGTCTTTCCCAGGGATCTTCCTGTCACTGTTGGATTTTCAGTAGAAAACCTCCCCTTGCTAAATACTTTTTTCCCCCCTTTATTTAGCTGGTCTATGTAGAAATCTAAATTAAGGAGCTTCAAGTAGTCTAAATAGCAAAAAACCCCATTGAGTAACTGATAAGAGAGAAACTGATAAGAGATCAGAGAGGAAATATTAAACCAAAAACTGAGTGGTGGGAATACAAAATACAAGGCACAAGAAGATTTCAGAACTAAAGGAATATTACAGATTTGATGTGAAGCTAGACAAAGCACAGTGGGACTTTATTTCAAATGTGAAATTCAATCACCAATTTCCTTTTCAATTTCAAGCTGTACTTATTTCCACTGCAATCAGGAAATTTCAGTTAATTGCCATGTTTATTCTGAAAATAAAGATCGTGAGTCATAAACTGATGTGAAGAGTAAATTTTAAATTAATACATGAAATTTCTCCGAGCACTCTCATCAAGACTTTTAGAATTTTTCATTTTATATGGATATCAAATATAAATATCAGTAACTAATGCTAATTTATTTTGCCATGAATATTAAACTTCATTCTTAAAATCTTAGGCCAGGCTCCTTCTGATAAAGAGAAGCAGCAGTGAGGAACCAGCCATTCCACAGTGTGTATTTTCTTAAATAAATATCAGCTCCTTCCTCCTGTTGGAGACATTCACTGAATCAGACAGACCCACAGAGCACTAATGAGGGTAAAATTTAAGGAGTGACTTCATTTTTTCTGTTTTAAAAGAATAGTGGCAAGACACCTCCTCAGTGTGGGGTTTGTTCATGCTCTAATATTTTGGGTGATGTTTTGAAAAAGAAGAAATCCGTGTGGCCTTGCAGGTACCTGGGGACTTGGCTGTGACAGGGGTGTCACCTGCAGCATTGTCCCAGTGTTTGTCTGCTTTGAGGGGCTCTGAGCAACAGCAAGAAATGCTCTGGGAAATCTGCCAGCTCCAATTGGAGTTCAGCCACACCCAGGAGCAGCAGCTTTACCTGTCAGGTTCCTGTGGTGACTCCAGAGTGACCACAGAAGATTTCTGTCCAGTTGGATTTCCTGGAAGAATCCTGGGGTTTGTACAGGGTATAATACTGCAAATACTGCTTATTGTACAGTGCACTCTGTCTGCTCTGAAATGTTTTTGCAGCACAGACAATACATGAATTTATTTAGCCAAAAAAATATTCCAGGACAAATGTTAGAAGGATTTGTGTGACACTTGCCATTTGTTTTCAGCATTCATGGGGGAATTGCTTTGCTGTCATTTCACTTTATTATTATTTCTTACATATCTATTTGTATTATACCTCAATATCCACTTTTTTTCCTTTTTGTTTTTTTAAATTTTTTTTTTAGATTCATAACCAATACCCGACAGAGTTTGAGTTCAATCAGTATTATCTGAAGTTTCTGGCTTTTCATCACATATCAAATCGATTTAAAACATTTCTTCTGGACTCAGATTATGAGAGACTAGAACATGGTATGTGTGATCTTTGTGTATTGTATCTTGATTTTGTAGTTGTTGATATTTTCCTCCTCAATATTTGGGCTAGAAAAATTTGCCTGGGTTAGGATGGAGCAGTAGCTGTGTAAGAACTTACATTTCAGGTGTAAAAAGCAAAAAGGAGGTGAAAAACTTGTAATATTTTCTGCACCAGTGATTCCTGAGCCATGCCTCTGATGGCATTTAGAGAAATAGAAGGAATTTGTGCCATGCCACAGGGGTTTTGAGCAATTTATCCACATAATTCCATTTTCCCTACTAAACACCTTCTTTTAACAGAAAGCAAATCTCTGGGAATCCCTCAGAGAGTGCAATAAAAGTTTCAAGGAAGAAAAGCCTTTCCATCTATTGCCTCCCACTGCTTTCTCTTGCATTGTCCTCAGTGTTTCTCTTTTGATATTTTCTGTTTTGCTCCATCTGTCACGTGCAGCCTTCCTGGTTCCAGGGCCTTACCTGCCCCCAGAGCCCTCTGAGGCTACAGAACCACAGCTGAGGCTGCTCTTGGCACTTCTCCACTAAAATTCCAAATTTCTCTGCTTTCTGGGCTGGTTCTCATGGCATAGGATCAATTTTGATCCTTTTCTTAAAAACTGGTGTACCTGTGGGGCAGATTAGACTTGAGCAACCATTTTATTTGGGAAAAAAAAGTTAATTTCTGCCATTTATCTTCTGTATTTATTTCCCATTGCAGTGACATTTGATAGTAGACTTTGCTACACCTTCAGCCTGTGCAAATCCTTTAGGCTGAGCTTTAGCATTTGTTCTGCATTATCATAAAGGCATCTTTTTGCTGCTCTTTTTTACCCCAGGGACACTGTTTGACGATAAAGGAGATAAGCATGCCAAGAAAGGAATTTGTATTTGGGAATGCATTGAGAAGATGCACAAGAGGAGCCCCATTTTCTTCAATTACCTCTATGCCCCTGCTGAAATTGAGGTGTGATTTATTTTTAAAATACAGGAGTTTTGTTATTCTAAGTGAATCCTTAAGTATATTTTGATATCTTAATTGTTCTGAACTGGGTTAAGTATTCTGTGGACAAAGTGGACCCTACCTGATTGATATCTGAAACTCATGGAAATGTCATTTAAAGGGCCAAATTCTGGAACGTGTGTTCATGCATCCTGGTGAACTGAATGAAGTTCCCTGTTTGATTTCATTATTATATAAATTATTATAAACTATTTATTATTATAGAAATTATAATAAATTGTATCTTATTTATATATATTATAAATTATATAAATTATTACTAATCATTAAAATAGTTTTTAATGGGAAACTGAGTTTAGAGTCATAATGGGATAGATTTTGTAACAATCTGATTCACATTATATATATAAATATATGTCTTTTTTGATAATGTGTGTCCAGTAGATTGGGCTGTGTTTTGAATAATTTTAGAAAATTCACATTACACTCACCACTGTAGAATTCACTTTAGAATAATCTGGAAAATACAGGTGTTGTGTTGTAAATCTTAAATTCAAAGGCTTCCTTCATGTCATTAATAATAAAACTTTGTTTCAAGCAGGCACTGAAGCCAAATGTAAATATGTCCAGCCTCAAGAAGTGGGATTATTATGTAGAGGAGATTTTGGCTACAGGTCCTTCCTATGACTGGACCATGGTACCTGCAAAATGCAATGTTTCAGAAGAAAATGACCAAGCAGATGGTTCAGCCTCTCAGAGCAAGAGGAAAATCGTGTGGCCATGTTATGATGATGTAAAAAAAATCCAGCCTGATGCCATCACCTGCCTTTTAAATGTGAGTGCTTGTGGTGCACAGAACAGTAAATTCTCTACTCCCATGAAATTCATATTTGCTTTTTATTCCAGTTATTGCCTTACAGTTAGCAATACTGTTATTAAAAAGATCATGATCAGTGTTAAAACAGGTCTTTAGGGTTGATCTGGAGATATGGGAGTGATGTTGGGAATCAATCAGGCTTCCTGCAAAGCTGATGTTGTTCTGAATGCACATTTCTGTGGGAGGGTGCTTTAATTTAATACTCATGGATTCATTTTTTCACTGTCTGTTTGAAAGAATAAATAAAATTTTAGCTTGCCTTTTGTAGAGACACAGGATCAGCAATTTTCATTTGGGCAAATGATGAGTCTTGCTTTCTTGACATCTCTCTACTCATTCTAAAGTAGGTGTGTGGTAAAATAATGACCCAAATTTTTGGACAGATCAGAAAATAGAATCTGACACTTGTTGGTTTTAACAATTGGGAGACAGATACACAAACATAAACTGAACAACTTGGCCCAAATTCCTCGAAAAAGCTTTTCATGATTGCTCTTAATTTATTCATGTTTATTAGAACCAAACTGATAAATTTAGATCATTCAAAATATTTTGGTACTTAAAATAGATGATTGATTTTGGCTTTTTCTTGTTTGGGCTCACTTAGGCTGCTGAGGTTTTGTGCTTTCTTCATTAGGAGATGAAAAATGATCCCATTATCACATTTGTTGTGGTTATTTGGAGTGATTTAACATCTGTCTTCTCTTGAAGATGTTTGTTGATTATACATTATTATCTTAATTGATTAATTAACAGCCTAAAATTTGGTTATCATCCTAACTGATAGTGCAGGAAAATCACAAAGGCATTCTTCACTTCCATTTCAAGCCCCATGTATGTCCAGATACACAACCCTGTGCAGTGCTTTATTTTGGAAAGTCTTTGCAGATTTTACCTTATATTAAAGTTGGAATTATGGAGCCCAATATTGCAATGCTTGGAAAATCAGAATAAGCTGTGGGCCCCCAGTTCCCCTGAATCAAATATGATTTTTAGCAAAGTCTTAATGCAGGAAGCTTCTGAATGGATGTGAGTCCTTGAAGATTTTGACAGAGAGTGAGATTTATTCTGGCACATTCCCCAGATTCCTTTTGGTCTGCTCCTTCCAATCCTAATTGATCGAACACAGGAGCAGTGCCCAATAAAAATCAATAAATAAAAAGAATCTCACGTAAACACTCCCCGTGACTCAAAATAAGACAGCCAGAACTTCTCAGAGTTGTAACTTCCCAGAAGCAAAGAAAGAGCAGCCTCTGCAGGGGTCATTTCAGGGATTCTTCAGCAGAGCACAGAGAACTTTCCTCTCAGGTAACCAGAGGCCAGAAGCACATCAGGAATACAAAATATTCTCCTGCATTTCTTCCTGGGGTAAATGCCAGATCATCCATCCCCACAACTGTGAGAAACTGCCATATAACAGGGAAATCAGCCATGCTACAGGCTAAAAGATACGTGGGTCAGGCTTTATAGAGTTTAAATGTTATTTGTGAATTAGATTATAGTAATAAAAGATAGCAATGGAGAGAACATTTGGGAAACTTTGGAGGGGTTGTATAAAGGTTACGAAAATATTCTTCTAAGTTTAAAAAGCAAAGTGAATGTTCTTCTAAAACAAGTTGTTAATTTAGGGCTATTGCTGATGTAGGAGAAAGACCTCTCTTTAATCATAAATCCACTGAGAATGTGTTGGTATCCAAAAAATGTTTCAACTGAGGCCATATTTAGCATCATAAATTACTGGGGAAGATTGATTCTCGCTTAGTTTATAATGATAAGCCCAGATTTGTTTGTTCTAAAGATATTTTTCAATTGAAAAGCAGATAGTGCACTTCAGGATGTAAAGCTGAAACAGAGGAGTTATTGAGTGCCTTAATACAGAATTTTCGTGGTGGAATGTGATGCTCTTCTTTTAAGAGTGGATCAGATTATTCATGTTTACTAGAACCAAACTGATAAATTCAGACCCTTCAAAATATTTTGGTACTTGAAACAGGTGCCTGATTTTGGCATTTTTGGCAGATTTAACTCCTGTCTCCACCATTCAAATATTCCCAAGCAGGTTATTTAGCAGATCTCCTGAAAGGCACAGTAATGCTAATTGCTTGTAATTGCTAATTGCGGGAAATGGATACTGTCATAATTTAATTTATTACAACCTTTCTTTTTATACATGTATATTCCTGCCCCTGTAAGCCTGGACAATAGGAGATGAACCACAGATAAATGTAAAGATTTTTTTTCTTTCAAGGAAATGCATCTACTCATAGTCCATTCCAGGGGGAAAAAATCTGCTGCTTTCCATAAAATTGAAAACGGAAGGGGCAAGAGTAAATCTCGGTGATTTATTGCCATGGATGTTTTTTTACATGGGGTCTATTAAAGGACAATTTAGCCCTGACTTTTCAAGTTCTATACAGGAGATTGTTGCAAGTTTTTCATGAAAGTTTTTCATTTTAAGCTCTGGAAGCACTGCTCACTGTGGAGCCAAAAAAGAAGGAATGTGACCCAGTTGCTAAGGAACAACTTTCAGTTGCTTCCAGATTCTGCAGAGAAGGACTCGTACTCAGAAATCAAGACTGGGGCAGAAAGAGAATGATCACATTAAAACCTGACTAACTTACAGCAATAAAGACCTTTTGCAGCAATTTGGAAAAGATTTTACTTTTTAAAGTGTCTGGTAATTTGATTCAGTCTTATGCCTCCCATCCAGAAGTGTTTTCCATTCAGCATTTTGAAAGAGAAACAAGTACTCCAGAGAAACCTTTAGTCTGGCTTGTGTTCATCATTCCTTATTTTTTTTATCTACCTGAAGATACTCCAAACAAGAGTTTTCTGGTTTTATTTCATAAAGCATATGTGACTTTCAACCACCTTCAGAATTTAAAGCTTCTCGTTTGATTCTTGCTGTTAAGCCACACGTCTTATATTTCATTTCTCTTTGGAGTTTTCTAATTTATCTTCAGCAGGGAAAAGTTTGTGGAAATATTTTGTTCCTGTTCCATTGTCAAGTGCTGGCTTTCTTATTTTCACCTAGCAGTTCAAAATTTAGTTCAGAAGTTGATTTCCTGATCAAAATGTTTTCTTACTTTAAAAGTATAATAATTTTCCATCTTTCAATTAGTAGCAATTTCCTGAAGACTTTTTCAATCAAAAGACCAGTAGGAATTGGACAATATTATGAAATTTACTTAAATTATTAGATAGAGTAGAAATAAGTAGAGACTCTACTTTGAAAATAAATGTCTTGGTGTTTAATTGGCTTCTGTATAGCATGAGAAGTCCATGTCCTGTGGCAATTTTTTATTCCATCATTAATTCTTAATTGAATTTGCAAAATTGAAGTTTTACTTTTATTTCATTAATAAAAAGATTTTCATAACAATTTAGTTGTTGAAACTAAAAAAGGGAGAAAGGGAGCATGGCAAGGAATATGGGCCACACATCAAAGTCTTGACAAATGTATCAATGAGTGTTCACAAATAAACATAAACTCATAAAATTGCCTCTTTTTACTTAACTTTGCACTGTCTTATTAACAGGAAATAACCCTAACTGGAGGTTATCAACAGGGGTCGTATTCCCAAGTTCCACAACAAGAACATGTTGTTACAGTTTGGCATCCAAACAGAATAAATCTTTCTGTGTCATTTCCTTCTTTTATTACAGCTCCGTATCACATTTTATAAACCAGGGTAAATGTTAATATTGGCAGTGCACAACGCTGGTGTCACAGCACAGAATTTGCTCTTTATAAATGTTTTCATAAAATGCAGCCTGCCCTTATCAGTGCTGTGTTTCTGTTGTGGCAGTTGGTGTTGGATTTTGTGTGTTCAGGACTGGGGGAGGAATGAAAGCCTGGTGGCTCCTCCAACCTGGGACATGAGAACAATGGCATTGATGCTGTCCTTGGGTGCTTGTGACTCCTCATTCTGATGGATCTCAATTTATATCTTGTATGACAGAGTTTTGAACTTTACTGGGTGAAAACATTGACTTGAAAACGATATAAAAATGTGTAAATGTATAAAAATGGTTACCAGAGAGAAATGTTTCTTCTTAAGCAAACCCTTGTTATTTATTTCAGGAAATCGAAAGGTTGGAAAGTAAATTAAATCAGAGCCCAGAGAGGTGGCAACTCTTGTGGGAAAGGGTCAAAATGAATCTAAAGGATGACACCAGGCAAGACAATGTAAGTGGAACAGAGCCTGTCCAATAGGATAATTCCATTTCTGCTGTCTAGGCTACCTGGGGCACTGACAAAGTCACTGTGTTTCTTGGAGTAAAATACTGCTTTTGAAAAACTGAATATGTTGTTCTAACCCATGGTATTGGCTTTTTATTTCTTCATGTTGGAAAACGTATTTTTACTTGTGCTGTTTATCTGATTGCTTTTCCAGAGAAGTTTAACGCATACAGATAAAATGTGCATTTTACTAATGCAAAAATCTATGATTTTATGTATTTAAAATATTCTTGAGGTACAAAAACGGTTCAGTTCCTGAAAGCAGCCAGAAGGATATCACAGGTTCTCAGAGATATTTCCATACCTAAATGAAGTGATAGTTTCTAGGTAGAGATAGGAAATATTCATGCTTGTGTTTCCAATTCCTGACTGTGGTAACAAGAAAAGCTGACAATATAGATAAGTTTTAAGTCAAAGACTGCCCCTTTGCTCTCTGTGTGCACCAGGAATAATATTAGATACTGGTTTTTGGGAACTTGGCCTATGAGCTACTGTGTTGCATTGCTGGACATGAAAGAAATACGTAGATTTTTTAGCAGTAGGTTAGGAACTACCAGGCAGGACCAGTAAAAATGGGCCTGCCTTTTTTTTATTTTCTCATATTTATATTTTTCTTAAAACAATTGTGGATTGGTCAATGAGGTTACCACCTCTATAATTTCACAGGATAATGACACAGTCTATCATCTTTCTCTGCCTTAGGAGAAAGGAGTGAAAAACAATTTAGAAGTTTAAAACAATCTAGGTTGGTTACAAAAACAAGGACTATGTTTATAGAAAATGTATGAGAACTTCTACTACAGAAGTAAAAACATAGAACACTGCAAAAACCAGGATGACACTACTGTATCTGTAGAGTGTTGTCATTTAGATTGGGACCAAATTCAGGATCCCCCTTGTTCCAGGTTTTTGAGATTCTGCTAAAATGACATGGATCTATAAAGTAGCTCTTGGAAAATGTAATTTTTCCTTTGAAATCAGGGAAGTTTATTGTATCCAAATGTCTGTTTCATTTTAGATGCTTCTGAGGTAGCACTATTCAATATTATGTCACTGGAATGTGTGAAGCTTTTCTGAAATACTGATTTCTCACACCTTGTGAACCCTTCTACCTAAGAAATGCAGAGAATTGCCAGCCCTCTGACTCCTTTTCTGAGGCAGCACTGCCTTGGAACAGGAAGATTTTTTTTTGGCCTCAGAGTAATTCCCAACTTAAATGTTGCACCATGTATTTATTATCAGTTTGATGTTGAGACATTCTCACAAGGCAAGACACATTGCATTACCTTTTATTCTTCTTTTTCCCTCTTTTTCAGCTCCGGAGGCATCATTCTGGCTCCTCAGGGATGATGTCACCTAACCTGCACTCCTATCAGAAGAGGTCTCTGCTGGAAATCCCTGACAGTGGGCTGGGTGAGGAGCAGAGCTCCAGCATCTCTCCCTCCAACGGAGTGGACAGGAGAACGACGACGCTGTACAATCATTTCACATCAAAGAACGATGAGAACAGGTGAACTGAAAAGAACCAGACAGCATTTATAAATATTTTGTTACATTGGGACAAGTCTCTGCCTCGGGAAGAAATGAAATTTGGTTGTCTCAGTGGGTTTGCCTCCATCTCTTACCAGCATCCTTCACCCTTCCCTTTCATTAGATGCACGACCAAATTGCAGTTGCACATTTAATACATCCCAAATACTAAAAAGGTATTTTATCAGTGTATCACAGTAACCAATAGCTAAACTATTTAAATCTGACTAGTTTTCCTGCAGGAAAAGAAGTGTTTCATGTATGTGTATCATTTTGAGGGCTTTTATTTCTCAGCAGTGTCCATATCATGGAATCACATCCTGCTGTATTTTCTGTCCCTCTCAGATCTTTCGAAGGTACGCTGTACAAAAGAGGAGCTTTGCTGAAAGGTTGGAAACCTCGCTGGTTTGTGCTGGATGTGACAAAACACCAGGTAAAACCTCTTTTTTCATTACTGTGTTGCTCCTTTTTTATTGACTGGGTTTGTATAGATTGGTGTTACAAACAGTATTAGTGATGATGATTTTCAGATGGGATGTGTGCTACATCATTCTACACCTATCTATGTTTGTCTGGTGGATCTTGTAGCTGATGCAGAATTCTGAGTGGACAGAGAGGTTTTAGTATTTTACCTTTTATTTTAAAAAAAAACCACACAGGAGTATTTTATAAAACTATATGAGAGTATTTTAAAAATATATAGGAATATTTTAGATTAGTCATAGTCCTGTAAATTCAGTAGCAAAATTATTCATAAATGTTCTTACCTAATGATTGTGCAAAAAGGAGCACCAAAAATAGACTCCTGTTGGTCTAAACTTTTTATCCAATTTACAATGTATGCCACAATTCTGCAGTAGAAATTTATGGTCTCGTGTACTTCAAATAATGTTGGGTCATCAGGCAGTAAAATATTCTGAGCCAAATATTCCACACAGTGGGGGTTGTAACTTCTGACACTTATGTATGCTTTTGTTTAAAAAAATATTAATTTATTGTAGTCAATACACTTAAAATTACATAATATAGATAAAGACAGGCATCTCTTGAAATGGTAATTGAATACTTTGAGATCAGTGTGGTAAATACCAACAAATGTGCTGTTTATAATTATTCTTCCTAATATATCTTATATCCAAGAGAAAAGGTTCATTTTGCAGGAGAGAAAAGTACTTCTAAAATTTTTGTATAACCAAATATCCTTGTGAGTGTGATAAATGCAGGAGTAATGCAGGTCAATCCTAGCTGGAATTCTGCTCTTTGACCTTCGTTGTGAAAGTTCATGTTGCTGTTTTGCATTGGTTTGTGGGAATTTGTTGGGATTTTGTTGTGGGAGCTTTTTTTGGAACTTGTTTGCATGTTGAAACTCAGTTTACAGAGTGATTAATATCCATATCAAAGTATCTTTACAAGGAGGAAAAAAACCAGCAGAGTCTTCCTTCAACCTGTATGTGCAGTGTAGGAAAATGTGAGCTTTCTGTGTGGTTTCTAATTACCTAAAATTACACTTAATTTTTTGCTGACCACTTTAAATTCTTGAAACACAGAGAATAAGTGTCCTGTCAACACCTTGGTGAAGTAAAGCTTTTGTGTTTTATGTAATGACCAGTGAAGGAATAATTCTGCTTTTCTGCCTCACGTGCCCTCTGCTTGGAGCAACCCATGGCTATTTGTTTCTCTGCTCTGGAGCTCTGGTGACAAAATACTCTCCCCCCACCTCCTCAGCTCCGGGTAACCTTTGTGCTTCCCACCCTCAGCAATCCATGTCCCCAGGCTGTGTCCAGGAAGAGGGAATTAATCTGAAAACTCCCTCTAAAGGCATTTCTGGATTTTCTTTTCTCTGCTGTTGCAGCTGCGATACTACGACTCTGGTGAGGATACAAGCTGTAAGGGACACATAGACCTTGCAGAGGTGGAAACTGTGATTCCTGCTTCTCCAACAATTGGAGCTCCAAAACATGCCAGTGAAAAGGCATTTTTTGATGTAAGTGCATCTGATCTTTCCTTGATCCTTCTGTGAAACTTTCTTCTATTGGTGTGCTTCCAGTCCTGCTGGAAGGTGTGAGCGAGCAAGGAGCTGTTGAGCCACCCCAAGACAACAAGATTTTATGCAGCTGGCATCACTCTCAACAGCAACAGTTCAAAAATGTCACATTCAGACCCAATGAGCACATTGAGTATTGCAGTTTAGAGTTTGCAGGTTCTCTTTTCCATGTGCTGACATCTGTCTTTGTGTCCTTGTTTTTCCTTTGCAGCTGAAGACAAATAAACGTGTGTACAATTTCTGTGCCCAAGATGCACAGAGTGCTCAGCAATGGATGGACAGGATCCAGAGCTGCATTTCAGATGCTTAGAAAGGAGAAAAATGTTCCCTGATGAAGTCCTGTTGAAAGCACCTCATCCTGGAAGAAACTGAGTCCTGGAATGTTACTGACACACATCCCTCCTTCCTTGCATTTCAGCCATTAAAGTTCATAATAAGTTCTTTTCTGTTTAATAATTATAACCACTGAAACTTCTTTTTCTTTCCTGCAGGGAGGACTTGGAAAAATAATAATCCATTTATCCTGAATTTCCTCTTCCTTCAGTACAATTCCTAGCTGTAAAAGTGGGCTGTATTTGCACTAGCATCTAATCCCAGTTTTCTCATTTCAGAGCTGTTCTGTTAGGAAACCTATCCAAAGGGAAGTGTAGGAATTTTCCCTTCAGCAAGAAATGTATTCCCACTTTATTTAGATTTTTAAGCAGAATATTCTTATTTCCAAGCTAGCCATGAATAAGAGGGAACATGTCTACAATTCCTAAAAACAAACAAAAAAATGAAACTTGTGAGTCCAGTGACAAACACACCAGGTTGCCAATGTTTTATAGACTTTTTAAAAGAACAAAAAAAGTGAAATTGCCAGACTTTCAAGTGTCTCCTCAGTGTGCAGGTCATTCATTCTCTAATCTCGTGCTCTGCTGAGTGCTTCTGCAATGTTGTTAGGGAATTTCAGAACCTAGGGATTACCTGAAGACCATAGATAGCACTTTTATTTTAGATTCTGTTTGCAATTCCAACGGGTCAAACGAAAGAAAAGTGGCTGTGACACTCCCCTGGAGCAATGGGAAACAACAAAGTAGGAATTCAGTGGAAGAGGGATCTCTTGTGAATGAGTTGTATGTGTTAATTTATATGCTGTTCTGCTCACTGTAAGATAAAAAATAACGAACATGATAATGCACTAAACAATGAAGCAAGCACTTGCACTGAAATCTTTACAATGCAGACATTTTGGAGGACAGAGGTAAGTTATTTGTAGCAGAACAAAAACAAAAACAAAACTAGCTAGTTAACAGCATTTACAGATATTAGATATGTACATAATCAAGTTTGAAGTGTCGTGATTTGATACTTTTTAAACTTTTTTTGCACATTAATTGGAAGACTGTTTATAGATTTTTACTTTTGATGAACTTGTGTTTGTTCTGCTTAAAATCCCAGTGAAACATTTTTAATAGGCCCAAATTAGCGGAAATTTTACAGTCTACAAGTAGTGAGGACTTTGAGTAGAATATGTAGGTAATTAAGCCATTGTTTTTACTTTGAAATGTTAATATGTTAAATAGCACACTAATATTACAAAAGGTCTGTATATATGATTCACTATTTTCTCATTTTTCCGGACGTTCTGCTTGTAATTTAATGTCAGCCTAACCAAACTGACGAATACTTACAAGATTTTTTCAGTTATTAAATTTTGTGGGTTTTTTTATAACTAATGTATTTTGTCAGAAAGGAACATAGATTTCTCACCACACACAATAGGAAATGCAGCTGTTTTTAATGCATTTGCAATTTCAAAACAAAAATATGAAGGATTTTTCTAGCATTTTTCAATTGACAGATTTCCACCTGTGACAATGGTGTTTGCACATTTGTATTTTTCTTTGTATATGAAGTACTTTTATATGTACTTTGTAAAATACTGATCCTGTTCTTAGGTTATATGAAGATATACATACCACTGCTTATTTTGTAACTGGTTAATTTTAACTCTTGTATGTTATGTGATATATGTATGCTAACCATCTTGTAACAAATACACTCCTTAAGGAAAAGTAAAACCTTTCCTTTTACTGTAAAAGAGAAAAAAAAGCAAGACCCACCTGTTGAAATATTCCACGGGCACAAGTCCTTATTTACTCTGCATTAAGAATAGTGGGTGTATTAAAAGCTGTGTGGTCTTTTGTATACTTGTAAATATTCTTACCTGAAAGTTGCACTTGGGCATCCTTAACTCAAACACTTGTCAACAGTAACACTAAAGAAATGAGAATTTAAAGCAAAATTATCATTCTAACAAGTCTCAATGTACAGCCTTTACCAAAAGGCTAAAAGAAATACATGTAATGTTCATACTAAAGTCATTGAATAATGATGTTAAATATATTTTTTAAAGAAAAGATTCTATATGGTGTCGCGACGTAAGTCAGCAAAAGTCATACTGAGACGTGTCTCACTTGTATCACCTTATGCAAAAAATTACCTAGTTCCTAAAAAAAAAAAAGAAACTATCAAAAAAAAATGGCAAGGTCTTACTTGAGGCTGTGCATCTGGATGGAATTCCTGAGTGTCATGTGGGACAGCAGAGTCCAAAGGGAAAGGGAACGTGTGGCAGAGGTGGGGGACCTGTGGCAGTGCTGGGGTGCTGTGATGTGGTTTGCATACTGAGCTTGGCATGGATGCTAATGTTGCCTTAAATGTTGATCTCAGTTTTTAGTGTCTGTACTGATGGGAAATGGACTTGAGCAACTTAACTTAAAAATACCTGAATAAAAGCTGAAATGAGAGACGTGGTGTTTGTGGTGTCTGTGTAAGGAATGTGCGAGGGAACGGTGGAAAAAGGCTCCGGCTGTGAAGAGACAAAGTTTGTGAAGGCACAAGAAGTCCCTGAAGGTCTCTCCTCTGCAAAATGAAGATTCCAACAGAGACTTGGAGAAAATGTGAAATCAACACAGCTCAAGGTACAGAGTTTGCCAGTGTGTTTGAGCAGTGCCAGCAGCAGCAGAGAATTAGGAGCCCAGAATTTGTTTGGGAAAAATTCTGTGTACAAAGGGATTCATATTCCATTAAAAATTTTCTAGACAAAGGAACCCATCCATGAGCTGGGGATGAGCAGATGTGCTCCCTCTGCTGTGTCCCACCACTGTTCCCTTACTGTGTATCACAGCATTCCTGCTGCAGAAAAGAGAATTACAACATGACAGGCCTTACATAAGGGCAGAGGCTTGTTTGCCCTTCTCTGTGTTCACTGACAAAACATCTGCGGCGTAGGTGGAGGAATGAAGTGAGTTCAGGCTTTGAAGAGTTGATACTGGGGTATTATATCAGTGATTTCTCTTTCTTATCTAACAAGTGTTTTCTATAAAAGCCCTTACTTTTGATGGAGCCTTAGAATCACTACACTAAAAAAATAAAATACTTAGCATGCCACACGTGTGGGTCACTGGTTATGTAATGGTACACAAACAGCTCACAGGCCCAAGAACAAATGTTCAAAATTTTGTGTCACATCCCACACACATTATTTGTATCTGATATTTTGTGAATTTCAGACATAACAAAAATGCAGTGATCTTGTCCAAACGCTGTCGTTTTGCCCTTTCATCCTGTAATATTCTTGGAGTATTTCGAAGTGGCTGCACCACATTTCTCATTTTTCATATTTGTGATCATCCAAATATTTTGTCTGTTCATGATTATTCTGTGGTTGCTTTGGAGAGTCAGAAAACTGGAATTAATCTACCCATTCCCCAGTTCTGCTGAAGTTCGTGCTGAGTATCACTGTCGTGCCTACTTTAGGGGGGGTTTCTGTATTTGACCAGTTTCTTCCCCAATTTGGGCTACTGTGCAAACCAAGGGCAGTGGCAGCATCCACGTTCTCATTTAGGAAATTTTCATCTTGGAGTTTTCATTAATTGACTGTCAAATAAGGATGCTGCTATTTCACTGTTGTTTCCTCTCTTCACTTACCAGTCAACACCCTGGGAAATTACATTTTTGTCCACTTTCAGCTTGCATCATATAGTGCAAGATTCTTCCTTCCTCTTCAAATTTTGCTTAGATGTCAGGATTTGCACATTTATGAATAGGAAGTGTTGCTTAATTTTGTCATATTTTCAGTTTTTCCAGTGCTTACTCTTGGAAGATGTTGTGTTTAAGTGTTTTTTAGGAGATTCATAGAGATCTGATAACTTTATCTGTACAACAGGCAATAGTAGGAGAAGTAAACAGTTAGGTTAAAAGGACCACAGTGCTATTCTGGAAGGAGGTACAAAGGGAGCAGTTCTTTCCGGTATTAAACAGTGCTCCTTCCTGCCCCTGTACTCACCCAGAAGAATCTGAGACATAGTCTTAATTTATTTTATTTATGCATTGTTTATCAGTGTATATTGAGCAAACATCAATGAATACTTTCTTGTTCAATGAATTTCTCTACTCAGAATTCTTGTAATTCAAGCCTGTCACCAAACAGAAACTCCAAAATTTGATAGTGTCCATTTGTGTTAAAAGTCTCTATTAATTGCCCAAGATTTATACCAGATACAACATCCCTGTTCATGTCAAAACCTCCAATAAATTCAAATTGATAACATCATAAAATTGTGAGTAATTATGAGAGAAGCTCAATATAGTGAGCAATAGTGCAGGTAGAACACTCAATTAATTAATTAATTAATTGTACAGGCTTTGCTTTATGTTTGCTTTATGTTGCATTGCTTTTGTGCCATCACAAAAGTTAAAACTTAATTTTACTTCTGCTGCGCTCACGTTATCCCTCACATTCAATATTTTAGTGCAGTAGTTGAAGCTAATAATAGTGATTGCTTGCACTACGTTTTCAGTCAAAAAGACTGACTGTTTAGTATAAAGCATTTAAATATTTCTAATGTTTCATGCAGGCAAATTATTTAGAATTGAAGCTTTTAAAAAAATACCACTAGAGAGTTGGTACTGGAATTGCCATTGATTTTTGATGAAGTTGGGCAGCCTGTTTCTCCAGGATGCCTGTAAGATTCTTTTTATATTGTACTCTTTTTTAATTTTCAAAGAAATCTCATTCTCAGTGCCTCCTGATTTAGTGTAAATCATGTATTTGCTTTAAAGCAAAATAAAGTTTAAAAATATCTCCTATTTTTTTTACTTAAAACAACCAGCTTTCTTCATCTTTAGAGCTGTTTTCTGACCAAAAAGTGGCCAAAATTTAAGTCAAAATTAGAAGTAATTCAGTAAATCAGAAGTAATCAGAAAGTATCATTCTGTTGCTGCAGCAATCAGACATCTGGTTTTAACCAGAAATATCTACATTTTACATGCCCTTCTTCACGCAGAGGCTTTTGAGACTGTTTCTTCAGTGACCCAAATTTCTGGAGGGAAAACAATTTTTCAGATAAGCTGATTTTATCAGTTATTATTTCAGTTGTTCAAACCACACAGTGGCAGGTGTGACAAGTTTCTCAGCCTAGGAACAAAAACCCAAACACGTAGCTATTTCCTAGGGTGCTGAATGTGTTTTACTTCAAAGGCTACTGCACACAGGTTTTTGTCATGCAAGCAGATCTTCCATTTTTGCTATCAAAATTAATATTGCTGTCAATAATATCATGTATATCCTAGCAACTTGCTTTGGACTATCACTAAGTTCTTTTAGCTGTTGTCTGAAAAGCCCCAATTTTAAAATATTTCTCCCCTGGCCTAGGTCAGAGCGTGCCTGTTGCCTTGTGGTGTTCAGATATTTTCTGGAAACACGGTTCTGTGAAACTTTCCCACTTTATGTTTTCTCAGACCTGCTCCCCATTTCACAGTGAAACATTGTGCATATTTAATTCTTTTAAATTAAATTCATACAACACTTGAGGTAAGGACAGCTTTCCTTATTTCACAGTAGTATCTCAAGAAAATTGATAAATTTATTTGAAAAATATGCATGTTCAACCCAAACAGGCAGAGATCCTTCCATTTATATTGGGATTCCAGCCCAGTGATTTCTGGTAATTTTCATTATCATTTTGAGTTACGTGAAGGTGTGATGAGGCCTCCAGTGACATTTAAAATTACAACTGACTGTATAACTGCTCTCAACATAGAAGTTAGGATTTTAGATAAAACTCTTCTCAGCAAGTCAGGGTGAACAGAGAGAATGAAAACTGGGGATGTCAGGAGAAAGGAAAAGGGAAGGGAAAAAGCACAGGAAAAGCAAGGCCTGGCTGATTGCTGTGCCTGACACTGCAATGAGGTGATGCCAGTGTGAAGCAGAGATGGAAACAACAGATGTGAGCAGCTCAGTGAATATTCTGCTGTTAGAGGGTCAGAGAATTAGGAAAAATTGTTCTGTGACAGAGTGGAGTTTAGGAAAGCTCACAGGTCAAATGAGAAGAGCTGCAGGTGAGCAGGCCCTGAAGGGAATCCCTCACACCCAACACCTCCAGCAGCAAGGGAAGGCTTCCCATCGCCTTTGCTTCCCTCAGGGCAGTTCCTTTATCTGTTACCTGTTCTCAGTGCACATTCAGCTGTTAGAGGGTCAGAGAATTAGACAGGGAAAAGGCAGTGCCTGTGACACAGGGGAGTTCAGGAAAGCTCACTGTGCAAACAGGAAGAGCTGCAGGTGAGCAGGCCCTGAAGGGAATCCCTCACACCCAACACCTCCAGCAGCAGGGGAAGGCTTCCCATCTCCTTTGCTTCCCTCAGGGCAATTTCTTTATCTGCTCCCCAAACCTCTCTCCATGCTTGTCTTACTCCCTGTGTTGTTTTTTGACCTCTGCTTGTCTGATCAGGTCTAAATTTAGCTGAGAGATTTTTGAGAAGCAAGGATGATCCGTGTCCACTTGTTCTCTAGGGGTGCCTAGAATGCTTGCAGGTGCTCTGATACGCTGCAAGCCAAAAGGGAAAAGCACTTTGTTTCTCTAAGTGCTCTGAAGCTTGTGTTGTACATCTATAATTTGGAATTCTGGGGAGCAGGGAAGCTGAGTGTGGTCTGCTAGGATAACACTGGATCTGAGCCTGGATTTCAGACACCCTCAGCACTTGACGTGATTATCACTCTTTGGAATTAGATTTAACAGCACTGGGGAAAGAGGTTAACGTGAAGGCAGCACCAAGTATGCTGAACTCTGGTCTTTGGAAATACCATTGCTAATGTTGCTATCAGTGAATTTCCAGGAGAACATCACAGCTTTGTTTATCAAGCGCCGCCTTGGCCAAATTATTATCAGCTGCTGGAGATGGGTACAAAGGATGCGCTGTCAGGTCTCTACTTGAATTTCCAAATTTGGGCCATTCTTTCCATGATGTAACACACTTATCTGCTATATGGGCATTCTCAAATGTGGAATAACCCACAATACAGGATTTTATCCATATAATAGAATATGGATGCCTTTGCCTTATGTTTGTTGCTTTAAACAAAACAATTTGATTATAAATTTTCTTGGCTTTCATCAGTGTAGCTGAGCTGACCAAAAATTGCGACTGCATTGCTGTCTCCTATTACTAATTATTGCTAATGTTACTTTGAGATATTATGTAACTGATATTGATATTTTCTGTAGGATAGTTTGAAACACCAACACCACACCTAAAACAAAGTCTCCCTTGGTACATCCACTGAATGTTCTTCTCAACCAGAAACCATTCCATTTCATCTGCATAGGGAAAAAGCAAAATATATGAAATGGCAGTAAAAGTGGGCTCAAATATCATTGCTAATAAATACTTGAGGAAAGTAATGCTGCTTAGAATTGTTACCTTTGTTCCTCTTAAAGGAACTTGGTAGGTAACACAAACAGTTTTTGGACTGCTAATGCAGTTAAAACAAAGCTGAGCTTCTGCTGCATTAGGTAAAGCTGTTCCTTTTAAAGAGCAATGCCAATGACACTGTGCACTTCAACAAGAAATAGTCATACAGCCCTTGAAAAATAGGACAGTTAATATGCAGGATTTCTTGCAAAATCAGAAATTCATGTTATCAAACTCTGGTTTGCAGGGCTTGAGGAGAATGGGAGAGAGAAAGCTGTAGTCCTTTTTTGAGAACAAACATGGGTAGTAGTTACAAAGGGAGATGAGTACTTGGGAAACAAACCGTCAGCAGCCACCATCTGAATTTGTCACTGCTGGATTAAAATTAATACGGTATGAAATACTTTTAAATTGTTAGTGTTATCCTGCATTTCTATATAAAATGCAAAGTCCAGGCTTTCATGAGAAGGCCTTTACAAATACAACATGTAAAAAATAAGAAAAGTAAAAAGTAGATGCTAAAACTCTTAGCTCTTGCCTTGTTACACAAAGTGGCTTTGAATGAGGAGGAGAGGGGCAGAGGAGTGGGCAGGGCAGCAGCCAGGCAAACGCAGAAAATGGGAAAATTGTTCTCTATTTACAGAACTTGTAAAAGGCTCCCATACTGCTTGGAATTACATAGGCTGGCAGAGAACCTGGGAGAATGAAAGACTAAAAATCTCAAACCCAGCATGGACAGAAATTATAAACTGGGTTTTTATCTGGGGCCAGTGCCTTTGAATTATGTTTCAGGAGCATGGCAACATTTTCTTCTGAACGAAAAGACTGAGAACAAAATCGGGGTAGAAAAATATGTGATTTGCATTAATTTTACCATTTTACCATATGTTATTTATATGTTATTTAAATGTGTTAAATATGTTATTTAAAATGGTATTTTTTTTACTCTGAAGGGAAAAGAAGATTGCCACGAGATCCACAGGTGATTCTGGATGGATGAAATAGCAGGATGGAAATGGCAGAAGCCACCATGAGCCACCAGAGCTCTAACTGGGATTCTGCAGAGGATGCTGCAAAAGGTAGTGTGGGGCATATGGAGTTTGGGGGGAAGTGCTGGAAGTTTGGCTAGATGGTGCAATTCCAGGAATTGCTGTTCTCTAGAAACTGCTAAAATATCAAATAGTTGAGTTTGCAGCAGTCTTTTAGCAAGATATTTTGGGAATATGATGTTTCTGGGCTTGAGGGCATGTTCTGCCCTGGGTGGTTTGTTCCAGCTTGCATTGGGAACACATTCACAGATGTGTCTTGTGTTAAAAGACCTGTGTCTGGAAAGAGGAATTCCCTGGTGATTTTTTTTGTGTGCCATTCAGCATGGCACCCTCAGCCTGCTTCATAGGGAGCACTGAAGTGTGTGGGGTAGGACTGAAATATGATCCAAGTGTGAACTTGGCCCTGAGAAGGGAAGTTTCTACCTGTTATTCAAAAAATTGTCCCAAGATCAGGACTCAGTGGATGTGTTGCACTGGTCTCTCACAATACATTTTATGCAGAGTTTGTGGATAGTGCATCCTGCTGGAGCTGATCTCTGTCAACTCTGAGGTAAACTCAGAGGTGCTTTCCCTTCCCTTTAACACCTAGAGCTTTGCCAAGTCCCAGCAAAAGCTGCTAATATGCTATAGAAAAAGAAACAAGCCAAAAGGTGGCTGCAGCTGTTGTTTACTACATTATTGCACAGTTTGGTTCCATATGTGCCTCTGTGGAAAAGAAGTGCTTCAGAATATGCAAACAAAAATTAAACAAACTGGAGAAGATAAGTGAAACTAACCCACCTTCAGCATCTCATTTCTGCATTACACCAGAGCCCTTCTGTATCCAATCCCAGCTTCCCAAAGGATTTGGGGTAGATCAGAAATACCTCTGGGCCTAATCATGTCAGTGGAATTCTTCCACATTAAAATAAAACACCAGATCTGCACATATGTTGAACGTGTTGAAGTTGTGTGGAAGAAGAGACAGTTTGGACATTGTGTTAATGTGATGGAGAATATTTTGGTGTTGTAATTTGCTCTAAAAGCATGTGTAAGTAATTGCTGCATGAGGCACTGAAGTCAGACTGACTGTTCACAGATGCAAACACTTCCACCTCCCAACCAAGGATTCTTGATTCATTTTGCATTACAGTGTGTTAGAAAGCACTCACAATGTCTTAGAAAGCACTCACAGCTACTCAGCTTTTTCCTCTGATTAACTGTCTTATGTTTTATCTGAAAAAAATCATACTTCTGCTATGTCAGAAAATATTTGATTTCTTTAAACTCTGTTACAATTACGAGCAACAAGAAATCTGTGCTGGGATGAAGAGATAAGATATTCCTCTATTCTGATCCAGGGAGTGTATATTTGCTTTTTTTGCATTTCATATGTCATTGACATGTGTGTGACATGCCAGTTAAGGCAGAATTTTTGTTAATGATGTTAAACAGCTCATGCTAGAAACCATGATAAAACTTAGTGTGTGGCAAACCTACAAATTGCAGGTGAATCCTGTTTAGATGGCTGGTTTGGGAGGCACGGAATAGGGTGGAGCCTGCAGTCAGCCCTCTCTCTCTGTGCAACAGGAAGGATACATCCTCTTAAAACACTTTTTAAAGATCCCTCAGCTACTGTGTTTTAATGGCTGTAGCAGAAACTTCAGATAAGCCAAGCATCTTCCACGAGATGGATCTTTCCTTGCTTTGCTGCAGCACTTTTGGATGCAGCTGACTCTCAGAAGGGATCAATTTCTCTGCTCTTGAGTGATACTGTGGCCAACTAGAGCATTTCTCTGTGATTACATGAATATAAACAGCATATATTGGATACTGCAGTGCTTAGTTTGACTTATAACTAACTTCCTGAATAGCATTGTCAACGATAAAAATATTTGGAGCTCTCCATTTTCTTGGCAGGTTGTTTGACAGGCCTGTTTCTTTGCTGTCATAGGTAGCAAAATTCAGGAAAAAGTGCAGCTGAACAGCTGTCAAATATGTGGGACCAGGAAAAGGGCTATTCTTAGTTCCTTTGTTTTTTTACTCTTATTCCTGAAGTCTGTTTCAGGGGGTGAAATTATGGCCTGCTTAACTATTTGGCAAAGCTTGTCCTGAGTTCAGCAAAGCAGAGGTTCCATCCCTCATGAAGGTTATCATATCTGTTAAATTGAGTTTGAGCTCTGGTCACATGGAAACCAGGATTTGCTGTTATTATTAAAGTTGCTTTTCTTTCAGCAGAGTACTTTGGAACCATGTTTCTGTCCTCTCTGGATTTACCATCATAATTTCCAAAATACTGTGTTCTGGAAAAAGAACAAAAATAATACATGTTAATAACCATGGGATGCTGGGAAACTTCAAATGGGTTTGGAAGTGACACCATAAATTGCTTTTAATTCTGTGGATTTATGATTTCACAAAAGAAATTATGAGATTGTGTTTGTTACAAGCAGTAATCAGGATGAATATATGATGCAGGAATTATTTTATTGCAGAGTCAGCTGGTTGGGTTGTAGCTCTTCAGTAATGCAGCAGCTACAAAGACTGGCTGGTGCTTCCTATGCAGTGTGAGCTGGTTGTCTGGGAAATAATGCAAAACTTTCACATCACAGCATTCAACAGTCTGAGAGCACAGCCCAAGGAGAGATCTCCCTCAGGCAGGTTATGTTTGCTGTGTTAAATGGAACTCAGACCTGCAACATTCACCTTTAGAGACACGGCCCAAACTAAACTGGTGTAGAGCCATCATTTATGGTATTGGCTATAGAGTTTTTCCCAGTTATCCCTGGAATTGTTTATAAGTAAAGCACATATTCATAGCTGCCAGGTATGGTATGAGGTGTCTGAGATTCATTGCTATCTATAATGAGCAATTACCCCTGGGTCAGCAGAGCCCTGAAACTGTCTGCAGACCTCTAATTCTTCCTTTTTCTTTCTCTCCCAAGCTGCACAAGCTCAAAAAGGAGATGTCCAGAGGTGCTGACTTCCTCCAAAAAGCACCTCAGTGTGTTAGTGCTGCTCTCAGTGTCACTGTACACTTTAGGATGGACAGCTCCAGCACAGGAACATGGAGATTGGCCCAGGGCAGGACAGGAACACTGAAATGAAAGGCAGGGCAGCTCTTTTGCTCCTGCACAGCCTCTTAGATGAGCACAATTATTAAAGAGAAACCTCATCAGGGCAGTTTGCTCTCCATGCTGTGAGATATCCACCTGGAGAAGCAACTCAGAGACATTTCCTTGTGTCACGATTCAACACGAGGCCAAACTTGATGGATCCCTCCTGTCAAGCTACAGGCCAGGGAATCCTTGAAAAGCACAGGGTAGCTCAGATCTGTTCTTCTGGTTCAAACCAGGCTTCAGTGAGGTCCTGTGATGTAACTCACACTGTTTTATGGCGATGAAAATCAGCATTCCAGACATTTTGTGAAGCTGGTTGGTGTTTACATGAGCTTGAAGGGCTGCACCGTGTGACGTAGGCCCTGTTCCAGCTTGGTTGGATGACATTTTTCCTGTGGGAGCAGGACAAATACTTTCAAACTCAATATTTTTCTACCTTAGAGCCTTTAGATGGAGGTTTTTCATGTGGCTTGCATCAAAAAATTATTTGCATTGCATTTCATATGGCTTGCAATGCACATCCTGCATTGCTGTCTGTTTAGACACGGCTTCATATTGGTCGATGCCAGGGTTCCATTTAAGTTTTCTGGGCTATTGTTACAGCGTGTCACAGATAAAATTGCTTTGTCAAGACACCACAAAAATGCCTCTGTGTCTTTGGCATCCATGCTCAGCATGCTGGAACCATTTACTTAATTTACGTGTTTTTTCTTTTAAATATCCACTCTTTAGAATGTAGAAACAGTAGCACAGCTTCATTTTAACTCTGGTTTTGCTAAAGTTATGAACATTCCTTCTGAGAGCTCTGTGGCTCTGTTCATTGGAAAGAGTCCTGGAATGGTTTGGGTTGGGAGGGATCTTAAAAATCATCCAGTTCCATCCCCTCTGCCACAGACAGGGACACCTTCCACTAGACCAGATTGCTCAGAGCCCCATCCAAGCTGGCTTTGAATGCTTCCAGGGATGGATGGGACATCCACAGCTTCTCTGGGCAACCTGTTCCAGTGCCTCATCACCCTCACAGTGAAGAATTTCTTCCTAATATCTAATTTAACCCTGCCCTCCTTCAGTTTGAAGCCATTGCCCCTTATCTTGTCACCACATGCTCTTTCCAGCTCTCTTGCCCCTTTAGGCACTAGAAGGTGCTCTAAGGTCTCCCCAGAGCCTTCTTTTCTCCAAGGCTGAACAACCTCAATTCTCAGCTTTGATATTTCTTTCATTCTTCTAAAGACACAAATTCAGAGACATCATGAGGTCCATCTTCATGTTTTAAAACAAAACCAAACTAAAGCAAAGCAGGGACACATAGCAAAATAATAGCTTTATCTTCTGTAAAGAATTTGCTCAAGCCTACACAACCTTGAGCTTTATATGAATTATTTGTGTATTTAACCCATGGAGAATGGAACCAGTTCTGGAAGTGCTAACTGAGACCACTTTTTGTAGTGGGACAAATGGAAGCTCTTGTGAATCGAGAAGCAGAAACAGCAGAGAATTGTACTTTATCTTTTTTTCTGTCCTCTTTATCTGCTTTTTATCTTAGCAGTCAGTTATCTCAGGAACCTACCCCATCTGTGTCCCACCATGAGATTTGAGGAAGCTGAAACAGCACAGTGGAATCTGTAAGAGAAGAACCTGACATGAAGGCCTGAAACTGTTCACGGGTACAGAGAAATCTCAGAGGGAGCATCCCACGCCTGCTGCTCAACAAGAGGGACAAATATTCTGTCCTTCTGCCTTTTTCATAACAAAATACTGTTGTCCATAATTCCAGAGAGCATTTGCAGTCCCTAAAGCCCTACAAAATTATGCACCAGGGTCAGGCTTTCTCTCTTGCAATGTGATAGTTTACTCCTACATTTTTTTCATAGTTATCCAGATGTTCCTCTTATTCTGATTATCCTGAGTTTCTCATCTTGTTGTCATTATCTGAGGAAGTTCTCTGCTTGGCTAAAGCAAAAATTTACACTCTGTGTAGTTTTTCTTGGTGGGCATTTCTGAAGTTTTTGGTGTATTTCAAAATTATTTATGTCCCCTTGTTGTAGATCTTTTAGTCCTCTGTGCAGGAAGACCAAGAGGACAAACAATGTAGTATATTTTTACAGTTATCTTTTTGTATGCTGTAGTTTAAAATACAGAAGAGGTCTCCTAATTTACAGTGAAGGTGGCTGCTACTTTGGGGTTGTGATTCCTTTTCTTCATGAGTCTTCTTTTCCCTTCTTAATATGGAACAACTTATGGACTGCAAAAATGACCTTATAGGATCTGAGTGCTTGGATGAGAGGGATTTGGGTGTAATTCTTGCTTGTTTTCGTTGATGCGGGGGTTTTTGTCTTTAGGAATCTTATTAGGGAGATACTCTTGACCTAAAAATTCCTTTTGCTGTTAATAATATCTCTGCTGCAATAATATCTCTGCTATAGGAGCATTTATGACAGTGCTGCAAAGTTTGCTTTGCAACCAAACCCCTGCTCTTCAGAAAAAGAACATTCTATTTAAATACTGCTGGAAGTTTTTGTTTTACTACACTGTCCTCAAGTGTAACAAACACTGTTTAGATGGGAAGTCAAAAGCAAAAGGTTTTGTGAATGTTTTCCTAAATTAATCCTAGGACTATACATTTCTTAATACTTTTGAGAGAATTCCTAGAAATTACTTTGGATTTTTAGACAATGTCGCTCAGAAACATTTGCAAAATATTCAGCTACAATGTAACTTTCATACTCGTGAGTGAAATTCATGTGTGCGGTTCAATAGAAACAGCTAATTCTACATTCTACCTTTGGAATTCCTAAAAAAACCCTGGTTTGCTGGAGACTCAAACCAATTCCTATTTAACTTGCTTCTCAAGTTTCCCAGGTGTCTTATTCCAGATGACAACTATTTGTTTTTATGCCAAACCTTGAGGTATCTGTAAGACTGGATTCCAAGATCTCAATGCTATTGTAGAGTATACGTCAAATTTGGGCAGGGGGGAGGGAGGGAGAGAAGGAAAGAGGGACTGCATGAACCTGGTTTGTTTTTGAAGGACTTCACACACTCACGTGGCCTTTGGTAATAAATTGAGTTTAGCTCTCACTGATAATATTAAATAATGCTGATCTAACCTTATCTAGACCCATGAGGGTTTGTTTTTTTTTTTCTCCCCACTCCATGCCCCATCCTCAAAGATAAATGTATTGTTACACTGAGTATGGATATTTATGTTTCAGCAGTGCCTGGTGAAATCTTCCACAGTGAGGTTTATTCAGGAGCAGACCATCTGAACCTAATTCAGTTTCTTGTTTTCAGTTTGCTCAGGAACTATTATTCTAAACTCTTCAATGTGGAAATACTCATTGGCTTTTGCAGTGTTCTAACCTTGTCCTCTTTTAGTAACCTCATTTAATGAACTATGATTCTTGCTGGGATATGTGATGAGCTGTAGTTCTCTCCTTCTCCAGTGCCAATTCCCTCAATGTTCGTGACAGAAACAATCTCCTTTCAGAGCCTCCACCTGCAGCCCAGCTTCCTCTCTCAATTCTGTGGGCAGCTGGCATCCACTCTGCTCAAAAGCAGGAGGGACAGCACCACAGCCATGCTCCACTTCCTTCCCACTCTTTTTGGGACTTGATGACTCTTGTGGGTCCCTTCCAACTCAGTATATTCTGAGTGAGGCAGCCTTTAGATTTCAATCACCCTGCACATATTCCTATTTTAATTTAGCTTTGTGTGGCTCCTTCCTATGATGGTCAGCCAGAACAAGCAAAACTTTAAGATGTGCCAACTGCCAGCAGAGTTCTCCAGAGTAATCCAGGGTGTTACAAAGCTCTTCCTGCCCAATACTCCAGTGATTGCTATCAAACCCAACTTTAACTGGCCCTCCCCAGTGTTACTTTTCTTTGAAGGCTGCTGAGCAGTAAAAAAGGATGTCAAATTAATCATGTGGGTACAGGTTTACCTAGGCAAGTGCAGAGTCTTCAGGTACTGTTTTGGTTGGTTTTGATCAGTTCCATGCTGACCTCCTGAGCCATTTGTGCTCCTGGCCTCAGCTGTGCCCCTCATTGGGGGCTCACTTGCACCTTGATGTCTGAATAGGACTGACCTTGTGAGTTGGTACCAGTGTATGTAAAGCCTTCCAAAAAACTTACCCAATATAGACTTTTAAAGAACATTTTCTGCTACAGTCTGAAATGCAGCTGCAGTACAGAGTTTGCTTCCAGTTTTATTCTGGTATCTTTTTTCCTAGGGTAAGCCTCACATATCTCGTGGTTTGTTGAGCATAAATGCCTTGGCCATATCAGCACAGGGAAGTGCTGCTCTGATTTATTTATACTTTGATAATGATTTTGGAATTGTTTTTAGCTCTCCACAGGGCCCTAATTGTAAGAATAGATGAAAATGCAAATGTTCTCATTCAAAACAGCAGTAAATTTGTTTTTAACTTGTTAACTCAAATGGAACTTGATTAGGGTAGACATGTATTTACTGCTGTCCTGGACTGAGGTCAGTGAGACCTGGCACTGTCAAGTTTAGTTTTTGATTTGGTTGCTACAAAATGATTTATATAAGTGAAAGAAAAACTTGTTTTTGTCTAGAGTCCTAGGCCTCTCGATGCTCTGTGATGAGTATCTTGGGAGCACAGATTTCAGTACGTTCTACAGGGTTTGGTTATAAATCTCTGTCCTTGCACACTTCTTCAAACTACCCCAGTAGATACAAACTTCTGCTTGTGCACACCTCCTCTGTTCCAGGGATGTTACAACTGCTCTTAATTGATTGCACTCACACTAGAAATGTGCTCCAGGTACATCCACACTTTTTCAAAGTTCAGGAATACTCCTGAACACATCTGGGGCTTCATGGGGAAGAACCTGTGAAGCTCAGGTTCTGACCCAAATGCTTGGGAAGAGCAGACACCAGTTGAGAGCCCTGTAATAAATACTGGGGACAAACAGATTCCCAGTTGGAGCTCACTGGTAAAGGCTGTAGTTGTCCACCAGGCTGCTTCAATATGTAAAATCCCACCTTGATCCATGAAACAGAATGTTTGCTTTCAGGAAATGAAGCCTTTTCAGAGGGAAGCAGAGTCTGGCTGTGCCCTTGATGAGGGAGCTGATCTCGTTACTCTGTGGTTTGTCCAGAGGAGCTCAAGCCTTGTTCTCCGAGGGTGGCATTTTCCTTATTTATTTGTTCTTTGTTTAGCTCTGCATTTTTATGTGCTGGCTGCAGGTCGGTCCCTGCTCAGCCAGCAGCTGCACTGGCCAATTCAGAGTCACTGAGCTCAACTAAAATGTTAACTTGTCTGCTGGTCCCTAGGTTTCCCAGGATTTTAGCAGTAAATCTGGAAAAAGCATCGAATCCTGCTGAAGCATTCTCCAGCCTCTCTGACATGAAGGATTGTGTGGTGGCCACTGTGGTTTGTGTGCAGCAGTGGAGTCCCTGAGACACAGACCAGTGATTAGGAGCTCTGTGATTTGGGGGGAAAGGGGAGAGGTTGTTTGCTATTTCTGGGTTAGGGAAGGAAGGCAGTTAAACTTTGTATTAATGAACTGACTAGAGGAAACAGACCCAAATCCAAAAATCTTGCCAAATATTAACTTTTTGTTGACGGTAGAATTTGTTCAGTTTATACACCTGCTATAGGAGTGCTTTTTATCAAAAGCTGGCTCATTTCCAGAAATGAATATAAGCCTCTGGCCAATAATAGACAGAATAATAGAGAAACAAAAACAAAATCACAAGCAAGTCTGCCTGTAATGATTTATTCACATTTTCACCCACATGGAAAGCAAATGTTTTGATTAATTTGCTGGAAGTTTACTTCTCTTGTTTTCCTTAACATTTTTCTTTATTATTGGATTTACATCTTAATACAAATAGTCTGCTATATATTTAGATATATTGTTTAGTTTATAGCAGTGTAATTGGAAAGAAAGATGAAATTGAAGATAGCTACTGAGATACAATAAATTAAAGTTTATCAGATTTGTTTTCAGATCCCAGCTGCCTTTTAACTATGAAACGCGGAAAACCAAAATTTCATCATAATTTTGGTTTCTGTGTTATAGAGACAGAGGTGCTGACAGAAAGGTTGATGATGTCTGAGTAAACTTAAAAAAAAAAAAAAAGAGAAAGAGAGAAATACTGGTGATTCCTTCAGATGAAAGGAAAGGGGATCGGGGGATCTCTCCTGGTGTTGTGCAATACCTTTCTGTCCATAGATATGCTACAGGATGGAGCATTTGGCTCCAGAATGGTCTTGCCAAGTAAACCCAAAGGGCATTTGAGGTGTTAGCTGTGACTCTTTGTGAAATTGGTCTCCCTTGCAGAGCTGGTGCAGAAAACTGGGAAGGTTCTGTGTGAAAGCAACTGGATAGATATTCCTTGCTAGGCTTTTTTAATTTACATGTTCTGAACTGTTGGGACAGAGGAAGATCTGAAAGTGGTATTATTGGAGATCTTAAGAGCTGTTTCCACAAAATCTGTGCAGTTGAGTGTTTCTATAGTGGAATGAGCACTCTGACTGTTGGGTTCTTGCCTTTGGAAAGAGGCATGAGGCATCCAGGCTCACCTCTGCTGCCCAGGACAAGCTGAGCAATCCCCACCACCTGCTCCCAGCCCCTGGAAATAGCTGTAATTTATTGAAATGAGGAGACATCTGACTGTCCTGTTTGCTGTCGAAAAAGCTGGATCCCATTTTCCATGGCCTCACTCCTCCTTCCACCCCCACTCTCTCCTCCTTCCCCCAGAGGAGGACAGCGCTGCCATAAGGCACAGCAATCACTGGAAGTGGCCAGTTCAGGACAACTGGAAAGGAATTCGAGCCATTACTGGAATTCTAATCTCAGACTCTTCTAGAAAAGAGCTCAACAGCTTTTTTGCTTGTCCTCTTGGGTCTGATGTTTGACAGGAAATGAGTTTGAAGGGTTCAGGAGCAGGTCACAGAACTCGCCTTGCTGCCAGCTGCTCTGCCGACCTTAACAGTGTGTTTGCAGAAATCTGATACACTTGCTTATTATTAAAGCCTTTTTCTCTGAGAAAAGCTCCTTCCAAAGCCAGGTCCTACCAGACGTATTTCTAGAATATTGCATCCTCGCCTCTCTGAATTCTTCTCCACTGACACTTGCTATGACCTAAGACTCCAGCCATGTGAAAAATGCTGTTTTGTAATTCAAGACAGAGTGAACAATTGTGTTTGCAGGCATGTTTATGTTTGTCTTCTGCAGCACTCACTTTGTTTGTCCTGTACGTGCCCATCTGTGGGATCTCAAAGAAACTCAGATAGCTTCCCGATCTTGCATAATTAATAAAATACCTCATAGACTTCATAAAATACCTCAAATCTGGTCTCAAGAAAGCAATTGTAATGGATGGACTGTTTCCTGTGTAGCAGCTGAGAAGTATATTCCCAAGCAAATTTAAAAATAAAGCAGCCTCCATGCTTTCTTGGAATCCTATTGGCAAGTCAGTGCTGTTCAGACTAGCACGAAGTTCAAATAGGCCATGGAGACTGATGGCATGTCCCTCTTTCTTCACTGTGTTTCTGATTTAGAAATCACTTTCCAAATTAAAAATATCAGAGCAGGCAGAGCAGATCAGGACAGCGGGGCAGCTCAATAACAGGGCTGTGCTGGCAGGAATATTGCAAATAAAAAAGCTGTGACAGAAGCACTCTTGGTCACCTGCTTTGAGAGTGCTGCATCTTCCCAAGGGAGCAGGTCTGCAGCTTTGTGTGTTTTCTTGTAGGAGGACATGTCTAGGGAGTAATCCTTGCAGTACTTCCAACCCAGCAGGTTTGCTTTTCCCCTCCTCTTCCTCCTGCCCAAGGAGGTTAGGTGTTCTTGCAAAAATACTTGAGGAAATGCAATTAAAACAACCCAAAATAGGTAAGACTAGCTGGCTGTATCTCTGCATTTTTTAGCCTCTTTTTACTTCTCCCTCATGTCTTCACTTCTGTAGGAATTTGGCTCCTCTGCAGCTTCTGCTGCTTTAATATATTGGTCAGTTTGCACTTCAGCCTTCTCTAATGTCTGCTGTCTCTCCAGAATCAAAATGTCCTGGAAAATGAAATGCGTGCAAGTACACTGACAAAAAACAGACACACAGAATACACAAATGTACCATTACTTAGTTCAACTGGTGAAAAGTCTTCCAGAAATCTTGAACAACAACTGAAAATGGGCTTGGAAGCCCAAACGACCTATCATTCATGGGTAGCAACTACTTCAGCCCTAATCACTTGTGGTTTCTGCCCCAGTTTGAAAATTATCGTGCAGGCCAGCCCCCTGTTAATGCAGAGCTAAATAGTAAACCTCTGGTTTTAATGGTGTGATTGCCAGACTTGGTAGCACTGAGCAAAAATAAGATACACTGTTTTCTCCATCCCTGCATATGTACAGCACTCTCCAGAATGCAAAAGCCAGGAATTAACAACAAGTAGGATTCTGACTCGAAATGTTTCTGATCTTCCTCGGGGGTTCTTAAGAGTCCTGCTGCCTGTCCTTAGCTGCACTATTTGAGAGGAGCTACCTCTGTCTTAACAGGAGCTCTCACTTAAATAAAAAGCAAGTGTGGAAACACAGCAAAACTTTGATATTACTTTCTACTGCAATGACTGATGTGTGTATGAGTAAATAGAACGCGTAATGTATGCACAAATAATGCCAGTTGAAGGAGCTGAAAATCATTGCCCAGAACATCCTTCTCATGGGATACAGTCTGGTTTTCTGGGTAAGAGCTGGAAAGGAGCAGGGAGAAGAAATCCACAAAGCAGCAGCAAAACCCATCAAAGCTCCAACACTCTACTGCTTTTGCAAGTTCATCCTTCCCTAAAAACAGAGACAGTTCCTTTGCTGAGGAGGAACCGAATATTGACAGAGGAGCTATAACTGCACAGTTTTCCATAAGAGCACTTGGACTTAGAAACAGGGAAGAATCTCCTTAGCAGGAACACTCTGTGTCCCTCCCTGTTCCTGGATGGGACAGCAGGCCCATGGCTCCATCACCCCTCAGGTAAAACCTCCACACTTCCAGCAGTGGCAGCTCAAACACTTCCTTCCATGCCAGAACTGAGCTTTAGAGGACATGTGGGCACAAAGAATCACCTGGGTGTTTGATATTTATGAGCTTCTATCCTTTTCTGTGGTGTGACAATAGTTTAGGATGCTGTCAGTACATCAGGACAGGTGTGTTTAGAATGTGCAAGATGAGAAGATTTTGGGCAGTGTGGACAGGGACTGGACACCCTGATAGTGGAGTAAGTGTGCACATGACATGCCTCAATAAACCTGCTCTGTTAATTGTTTTTCTGGATGAGATGAAACCTGAGACCAACCTCAGCAGCAGGAGTCAGTACTAAAAAGTCAGAGTAGAACATGGAATTTTTCTATTTTTTTTCTTTTTTTTAATTGCTGAAAGATACCTTATTGAGATAGGCCTAATTAAGTTATTTCCTTCCATAAGCATCACTGTTTTGTGCACAGACATGGGAGGCAGCTTGTGCACAACACTCATTAAGAGTATTTTAGTTATGAAGAAATGAACACGTCTGTTAGTGCAGCAATGATGGAGTTGTACAATATCTCTCTTGTAGGGCTGGGTATATCTGGAAGAGCAGCTGTACCGAAGAAGAAAAATAGGGGTTTTTTCCCAAAATAACAAAATTATCAACATTATCTTAATTAATTTTGATGACAACAAGAAGTCAGGTTAAAGCCAGGAATGTTTGTCAGGGAGCTTCAGGGCTCTGACCCAGGGAAGTCACCTGCATGAACTGCACACAGTGTGGCTCTGGAGGATTCTTTTGCTTATGTTTTTTGTGGGCTTGTTTTCCTAAAGAAGAACATTCTCTCTTACCATAATGGAAGCTGAGAAACCAGTATTTTTCTTGACTCAGCCTTTGTTTCTGAAAGTTCCTATCAGGAAATAAAAAGCCGAAACAAATCAAAAATGTGACCCAAAAGATGATGATTGTGAGAACCATCAATTTTCCCCTTCTGGACAGAGGCCTGAAAAAAAAACTTGCTTGTAAAGTCAGAATTTCAGGGGAAACTCCAACTTAAAGAGTCATCATTGACTCGCAAGCCAGACAACTGAAAATGATGAATTAAGAGCAGTTGAAATCAAACCTGCATGTGGACTCTCCTATTTTTGTCATGTGCTATCAGCTTTTCACATTTGCAGGTTTTCCTCACTGTTGTGAAAGAAGTAACACAAAAATTCAAGGAAAGAATGAGCCTGAGTGCACACAGGGAAAGTTCAAATGTGCAAGTTCAAATGTGCAGGTTCACTGGGCTGGAGAGGAGAAGCAGAGAGCAACACTATTTTCTTTTATCACCTCTAGTCATCCTGGGCATGCTAGCAGTAAATGGGTGGAAAAAATGTTGAAAACAAATGTTGTTTTCCTTAAACTGATGCTATTCACAGCAATTCACCTTTGTGTGCTGTGGCTACATGCATTGAATTTTAACTGCCTCGTGGGGTCTGTGATTACCTTAAGGGAAAGTGCTGATTACATTTATTTTTCTGAAACCGACTCGATCCTTCGTGCACAGCCGCTTTAGGAATCATCTCACGTGGCCTGATTGAAAAAATCCAGTGGACCTGGAGTGGGATTCATGTATTTGACTTCAATAAGCTCTGGATCAGACTCATGGGGACTGAAGAATGACTTTCCCCTAATCTCTTAAATTCTTCTCCTCTCCTGTTCCAAAGCAATTACAAAATGGATGAAATGGAAGGAATGGTCTCTCTTGGTCTCGTGTTCTTCATCAGTCTTCAGGTTTATTTTAGGCTATAAATCGCCCTAACCATGGATGCTTTCTTGTTTTTGTCTTACGAATGTTTAGCTGCAGAAGGCCATGTTTACTGCCTTTCTGCAGCTGCTGTTGTGCTGAGATTGTTTATCTGCATAGTGCCTGTCTGCTGTGGCTTCTTAGGTATTTCACAATCTGAGAAGCTCCAAACCCTTCAGCAGTTGATAAGAGAACCAAAGCATAATGTTCTCAGAAACAAAAATCTATCAGACTGAAAAAGCTGAGGGGTTTTTTTTCCTCCTTTTGCAAAAGCATCTCTGAGGGCCAGCACAATAAAAGCCATTTTTCATGGCTGTGCTCTCTTGTGGTGCTGCATGTCCCTCTTCATTGCTGCCAGAGCACAGGGTTTGCATGAGGCTGGTAACAGGATACATGCAGTGGTTTTGTAGAATTGACTTCTACATCCACAAACATCGTGCAGGGAATGCTGCTGCTCTGCAGCCAAAATAGATTTAGCTGCAGATCCCTACAACTGCCCAGCTTTGCAGTGTAACCAAAGAAGTCTTGAGCCAAGCTTCCCCAGACGTGTTGCCGCTGCTGTGTAAAATCCTGGCACTTTACACACTGTGCCTTGTGGCATCCAACTGGAAGAAGACGGAATTTTGAGGCTTGGAGTGAAATTTAAATTCCCATGGCTCTTCTTGTCCTCGTGTCCATCTTGTTTTTTTGCAAGCCAGCCAGCACCAGTTTAAAAACATTGGCAAGCACCGAGATGTTCGTGGTGATGAATATAAACAGGCTGTTGCAAGCATGTCTGAAGACATGCAAAGCTGTCAGGAGCAGGGCAATGAGGGCAGCCAAGGAGGAGTCTGGCACCAGGCATGCAGGATGCCACCCGTGTCCCTGCCAGACAGCCTTGCTCCATGGAGAGTGCTCCTTCTGGACACTCAGTGCCTGGCAGCAGGTTGGTTTTGTAGATCTGGGATTGCAAATGGGTAAAATCTCTTGTGACCAAAGCCCTCTGCAGGGCTGAACAATCCACAATAGGTACTTGAGAGACATTTGGGAGCCCCCAGGTTGTTTGTTTTGATGATTCTGTTGCTTACACTGGGAGCCCCTGGAGTAATTCCATAAAAAAGGACTCACAAAGCCTGCCCAGCTGAAGGTTCACCTGTCCTGAAAAACCCCTTGCGCCAGACTTCTCCCTGCCACTCTTGTGACTCTTGGCCTTGCAGCCTCTGGCTGTGTCCCTCACTGCCACTGCAGAGGAGAGCCTCGTTTGTGTGCCTGCTGTCTCCTTGTCAGGCCAGGCTTTATTGTGACTGCAGGACCCCTTCTGCACAACTTGTCATGAAAGGAAAGGCTGCAGCCTGATGGGACAGATGGGGTGAGGAGGCTGATAACCTTAAAGGCAGACTTGCCCTTATTCCAACCGCTGAACAAATGCTGGGCTGGAGTAATTTGTGCTCCTGCTTTGAGGATTAGGACTGCTCATGGAAAAATGTGTGTTGTGCTTTGTTTGGAAGCCATCCCACACGTTAAGGTTGTGATGTATAGCCCCCCTTGTCCCCTGCAGTGTGTGGCTGCAGTGGTGAACATGCAGAAATGCTTTATGTGGGGGAGAGTTCAGCCTTTGTACCAAAAGGGGAGATTTCTAACAATAAACACATTTTGTGTGGGAGTGTGGCGAGTTGTTTGTTTGCTTGGTTGTTCACAGGTTTTTAAAAGAATTTTTTGGTGAAAGATCTTAAGTGTGTGTCCTCAGTGCACATTGAATGCTTGAGATAAGCTGGCCTATGGGTAGGATTCAGGAAAAGGGGCTCTCCTGGTGCTCAGAACTGTCTTTGCCACCACTTCATGCAGAAATTAATGCTGATGGGTGCAATGTGCCCAGAAAAGGCTGCTTGCCGAAGCAGGGGCTTGCAGAGGATGACAACAGTCTGGCATCTGTGGTGACTCTCAGAGCCCGAGCCCCGTCTGGGTCAAGCAGTCTGACTCTTCAACCTCTGCAACAGCTGCAGCTGCAAGGCCACTTCTGTGTCCCCTGTTTTCTCTTCAGGAACCCTTTCCTCCACTGCTCTGTCTCTTTATTTGCCTCCTGGGATGCCCTTGCGAGCATTCTGAGCATTTTGACCATGTCGTCATCGCTGGAGCTCTTCTTTTTCCAACGTAGATTGGACAAGTATTTGCTTAACGACAATAGCAGCCCTGTCCTTAGTTGCCATGAGTTGTCAGCTGTTGGGGAGAAGGAGAAAATGAGCTATTGTAAGAATGATTCTTCCATGCCAACTGGAACAAAGAGTTGGGTTGCTCCCCCTTCCCCCTTTGTTTCAGCTTTCTGGTTCTTCCCAGTCTTGGAGATAGCAAAGCATTTCCCAAATGTTTTTGCCTTTAAAGAATGAGAGGTCTACCTTGAGGAGAGGAGTTTAGGAAAACTCAGTGCAAATCAGATTAATGTCTGCATCTGTTCTTACAGAGCTTGTTGTGGCAAAAGGAAAACAATTTGCCTGCAGAGGCCTGGTGGCGTTTGTTTGCTCCCTGGTACTGGCTGCCCTCACCCAGGCAGATATCTCTTTTCCAAAAGGCATAGGGCAAACAGAGCTTTTGCACTGGAGTGGAAGGACACCACTGGCTCTGAGTGGTACTGCCTGCTGTGAGTCACCTCGAGAGAGAACTGCACTGCTGTGCAATTCTCTTCCTTAAATTAGATTTCCTTAAGGTTGCTTTTATTGTTTGCTTCTCTTACCTTTCCCAACAACTGCAGTCAGCACGAATTGCACAAGAGCTAAGTGACCCAACAGCCCAGAGAGAGGTATGCAAAACCCTACTCGTGCCCTGAATCATTTGTATTTTTGCAATCTCTGACTGGTTTTTTTTAATCCTCAGCTTCTGCTTTGCCACTGCAGTTAGAGCTTGTCTTTCTACTCAGTTACTGCTACAACCTCCATTTAGGTGGCCACGGAGGGTGGGGGGCAGAGGAAATGTTCAAAGGAAGGTGGTGTAAGCAGCTGGATCACACAGGATCTGAGCAAGTGAAGTGGTCATTCTCATCATTAGGGGCAATCCAGAGAGCCTGTATGGACATGTACTTTTTCCAGCCTGGTCTCCACTTGGAGCAAGTTAGAGATACCACCTTTAGTTAAAGCAGAGGGTGGGGATGGTGTAGAGAACACCTGCAATGAGGCTGCCTTAGTGACACAGCTGATAAGGCCAGAGGAGCTCTGACCCAGCAGAAACCTTCCCATTTTCAGCTCTGTGTGCATCCTGTTCCATTGATCAGCACCTCTGCTCTGCTGCATTGGTCCTGTTTGGCTCCCTCATCACCTGCAGCAGGACAGATTTCTCCTGTGGTGCCCACAGAGGGCTGTGATGGGTTCTACTGGAGGGATATCCCAGTTCAGGGAGCAGGAAGGTTTGGGTTCCTGTGAGCACTGGGGTCACCTGGGGCTCTGTTTTGTCCTGCTGGCACTGTCATCAGGCTGTCTGCTTTTGTGCATTTGTGGCTGGTGACTGGCAAAAATCACACAGGTTTTGGGGTGGGAAACCAGCCTCTGGCTTCACTGCAAGAAAACTGAACTCTCATCTCCTTTTGTGCACAACTGTGAGAAAACTCATCAGAATTTGAATCTGCAGACAGCTTTTGGGTGCTTGAGGTATTTGTTATATTTCTTTGGGGCTTGGTTTTATCTAAAGAGTAAGTGCAGGGTAAATTGCAGCTAAAGGTAAGTCCTAACACGTGATACAGTGCAGGTCATACAGTCTGCTGATAGAATCCTGGCATGGGGTTATGCTGAGGATTTGTCACAGACTCATCATAGTTTAGGCTTTATCCACTCTAGGTTTAGCTCTGATTCCTAAAACTGTAATTTGTACATGTGGTCCTTTCCCTCCCTGAAGCCTCATTAAATGCACACTTTAGTAAATCGCTTCATGTTTCTGATACAGCTGACTGACCCCTAGTGCTCACTGGAATTTAACAGGAGTTCTGGAGCTGCAGTGGGATGATGGATATCATCAAACTCTAGGACAGCTTGAGAAATGCATCAAATGGGAACTCAAAATGTGTGCACGTACGAGGGACAAATGGACTCCAGCAACAAAAATAGTTCCCTAATGCCATATGGGTTAGCATGTCACAGGAGCATTCATCAATAGGTTTACTCCAGGAATTATCCTGAGGCTGAAGGGCAATCCAGTCATCAGCAGAAGGATGTTGGTGCTGCCAGAAACAAAGCTGCAAACAGCACAGGAATTTGAGAAAATGCATTCAATGCTGTATTTGTAATGGATTTACATATTTGTATAACTGCAGAGTGAATTGATTTTATTCCCAGTGCTTACAATACGAGGAAATCTGGGAAGATAATATTTTCCACTGATGGTGATAATAAATGTGATCTGTATTAAGTAGTTAAAAATCATTTGAGCCAAAATTCCACAGAAATTGGCAAGTCATCTATGGGCAGTTTTTCCTGAAAACTGGCAGGAAAGTGAGCTGAAGGGGTGTTGATGGAAATCTGCATGTTTATCTATGCTGTTGGAAAAAGCCAAGAGGTTTTATACCGGCTTATGCAAAAATATTCAAAATTATGAAACCCTACAGGAAACTGATATTATTTCCCCACCACCTTTATGTTGCTCAATGTAGCTGCTGTGCCACCACCTCGTTATTGGGGTCACTTTGTCATTCCCCGGGTTCCTCGGTGCCAGGGCTGGGCCAGGGGGGCTCTTATTGCCTCTGCTCTGCCCTGCCAGCCCCTGGCACCTGGGAATATCTCCTGAAGGACTCTCTGGATGCTTTCGAGTTGGGAGGCAGAGATTTTTCTTCCAAACTCTTGTGGGAATTTTGGTATGTCCAAAACAAGGTATTTTTCCCTTGTTGTTTGAGAGGGGAAACATTCAAAACTTTGTGTTCATGTGGATGTATAATCAAAAGTATCTCTTAATATATCTATATTTAGAGCTATATGTATCTGTAAAACAAGGATATCTCTGACTATATATGTTTAGAGATGAGACTGAAGCCAAATCCACCTTTTAAACCCCTGTCCCTTTGCAGTCAGCAGACAGGCAGCAGAGCCATCTGCAGAGATAAGAGCCAGTCCCCCTTTTCAGGGTGATTAAACCCTTCTGATGTGAACTCCAAGCACTTGTGCTGCAGCTCTGAGCCTGGTGGCACAGGCCAGCCTGTAGCACCAGTGCAGATAGCTGAACCACTCCAGCAATCACAGCTGAGCCCTGGAAAATGGAAGGGGTGAGTCACATGAGGGAGATGAAAGCCAGCACTAAGTGCTGTGATTATTCTATCAAAACGAGTGCTATAAACACGCAGTTAAAACAAAAAAAAAATATCCCTAGCTAAACAATGCCATCAGGTGACATTAACTGGTGACACTTTCTAATCTGGGATTCTGAACCAGCTGGCTTTGTGTAAGCTTTGCTTTGCTTTGCTTTGCTTTGCTTTGCTTTGCTTTGCTTTGCTTTGCTTTGCTTTGCTTTGCTTTGCAGCACATGGGAGCAGAGGTAGCTGAGCTCACCAGGCTGGGCCCACTGCGGGTCAGAGCCCAAAAGAAGGTGGTTTTGGGACCTTGATGGGCTTGTTTCTGTGCTGCTTGGGTAGTTTGAAACTTGTTAGTGCATTTCTGCACACCCAGCACTTCCATGGCTTGAGCTTGAGCTGTGCTGTCACTGTAACAGGCAAAGCTACGCTTGGGCGAATTCAGGGCTGGGTCAGCAGCCGTGGCTCGCACAGTTACAGCCACTACAAAGCCAAAAAAGCCCAATTATTGCAGTGCTTTGGTGTGTGGAGGAAACCCACTCTGGGTTTCCTTTGCACTTGCAGCTGCTGTGTGGCTCTCCTGGCAGCTGGAGCAGCTGGAGCCCTCCTCTGCAGGGAAAGCCTGTCTGTAACCAGAGCTGTCCCTTTCAAAGAGCTCCAGAAGAGCAAAGGAGAGGTTTTTCTCACACCACTGACCCTCTTCATGAGGCCAGCAGACTTAAACCCTAAAAAGTCCTTTTAAATGTCAGGATGATGCAAGGTACCTGTGTCCCACCCTTCTTGGGTGTTCTTGGCTCCACTGTCCCTGACCCCAGTAATTTCAATGCTATTTGTTTTGAGTAATTTTTGGTTTTGCTGCTGCATGTCCCTGTGAATAAGAAACAATGTTTCTGTTGGCAGCAGCCAGTTCTCCATCCACCCATCAGCACGATAAAAGTGCAGAACAGACTCTCAGCCTCCGACCTTTCCAGTGAGCGTGCATTTGGTTACCCAAGTGGACTGAGAGCCCCATTCCACCCTTTCAATGTCTCTGCCAATGGCAAGAGGCACAAGGTTTGTGTCCAGGCTCTGAAGACATCTCAGGATCTGGATCTGGAGGTTTGGTTGGTGCCACTTGTAAATCCAGCTCCAAGTTCTGTAACTTGAGATCTGACTGTGTGAAGTCACTGGGAGCTGTGCCTTGCTTGTTTGGGCATGACAGCTTCACGCTCATCATTCCCTGAGTTTGAGGTTCAGTGTTTCTATCCTGACCAGCTCTAAGTAGGGAGAAGAGGATTATTAATAAGGTTAGCTCTCTAGGGCTTGATGGTTTTTTTCTTTGCGTGTTGCCATTTCTGGGAACTCCACACTGCAAAGCTTTTGGACCAAAGGTTTTAAAAAGCTAGGAGGGTTCCTGCAAGTCTGTGGGAGGCATCTTTCTGGCATCCTCATGTGCTTGGCTGCAGTCTTCAGGCCTCCTGGGAAATGTGTGGGAATCCAGCCTTCTGCATGCAGCCTTCTGCTAGCTTTAAAGTGAAGGCATTTTTAAATGGCTGAAATGCTTTCTGCTTAAGAAGAGTGAATCTTCCAAGGATGTCTGCTGCAAATGAGAGGGCTGCACTTCCCAAAAGCTCCTCCAAAGTGTGATGGCAGTTCCCTGCTAGATCTGTAAGCACACCCTATCAAGTTCTGAGTTACAGAAAATATCTCTGAGTTCAGATTTCAAGACCATTTATTCACTGTAATTTGTTTACGCTTCACTGAGATGTTGGATTGCTGAATTCATAACATCTGCTGATGCCACTGGCTGCAAAAGGTAGAAGCTGTCACTTACTAGGGGTGTGAATAGACATGTTGGATGACTTTGTGGGATGCCTGATTTATTTTTCTTTGGTACTGCTCAACAGGCATGGTTTTCATCTTGCAACGTTCCTAGAACCAAATCTCCCTCACTCCTCCTTCATGGCCTGGAAAGGGAAGTGTGGTTCTGCTGCTCATAGGAGAGCACAGCTCTGTGGTACCAGGGGTGTGTGGGGACTAAAGGTCCTTCTGGGGCTTGGTGTCTGCCCTTTGGCATCTTCAGTCCCAAGCCCTGGTTTCCTTTTCCCAGCTGGGATCCTCCCAGTCCACGCTGGAGGAGCTGCTTCTTGGTGCATGACTGTAGCAAGATCATTATCTTCTAATGTGAGATTCTTGCTTGGGCTGTGTCCTGAACATAGATGATGATGATGATGCTTGTTATTACTACTACTATTATTATTATTACTGTTATTATTATTATTATTATTAGTGGTGGTTTTGTTGTTGTTATTCCAGAACAGAAATGTATGTACCTCTATAGTGTATATAGATACATATATATACACCTGAACAGAAAAATACGGATGCTGTTTGCAAGTGAAATGAAGTGAGGCTGGAGGTGTTGCTTTGTTGTTTACGCTTACCTGGGTCTTGTTTCCTTTTTTTTTCCCCCTCCCCTTAAGAAAGGCAGTAATAGCCTGCATTAGTGAAAAGAACCCTCTGAACTTCTTGTCAGGGTCACATAGTGGTTACATGATAAAAAAGGAATGTATATCCTTGAGCAGACCATGACTTGCTTGACCTGGTGAAATGTTAGGGCCTGTGATCCCATGGGAATGAGACAAATTGTGAAGTGGAGTTTAGACCTTTTCCTGTTCATCCACATTATTTTGGTCAGACATTCCCTTCACAGTGCTGTTGCTTCTATGTGATCCTGCACAAATCCCTAAATGTCTCTAGTTCCTCACTCTTCTGCTCAGTGAGATACAGAGAAGTTCATTTATTGCTGCCTTCCAGGAGGTGGGGGAGTTGAAGGGTGTTAGGGTTAGAGTGGCTGTTTGCAGTGTGTGGTGAGATGCCCTGCTGAAAGCTGCCGTGTGAACCCCGATAATGCAGCATGCCCACACTGGAAAGCACACAGGCTGGACAGGCAGGCAGACTTTCTTCTCACTTGCAGAGAAGACAAGTCTTTCAACATGTTTTGTTTTCGAATTTTGATCTTTAACCTCGATCCTTATGATGGTTGGAAAAGGGAGAGGGTTGGCAAGTGTCTTTCTGGTGGAGATTAAGCAGACCAGGAGCAGTGGAGCAGCTGGGGAGGATCCCAGCTCTTTCCTGCACAGCACACCTAGCCCAAGAGTAAAGCCTGTGTCATGTCAACCAAAAAAGATCTGCCTCCACTTGGCAATGAGTGTGTAACACTAAACTTGCTGTCTTGCTGTTCTTTCTCTCAGCACTGCTGGTATTTTCCTCACCTTCCCATGACAGCTCCCTTCTCCAGGCACAATGGATGTCACCACTCTTAAACTGGAGATGAGGAAGTGATGCTAAAAGTTCATCCTTCAACAGCACTTAAGAATCCTTCTTTGCCCCCTTGTGAGAGGGGAGAAAATGACGTGGAGACATTTTGGGGGTTTGTTTAGACTTTAATTTGCCAAGGTGTAGAAACTACATGAAGGAGCCCAGAGTTTTAGTTTCATTTGTTCTGTGCTCTTGTTTCGTCATTTTGGAAACGTAAACAATGCACAGAGTATCTGATTGCAACATCTTCCAATAAGAGCAGCACAAAATCGCCCTGGCTACGTGACTCTCTTAGATCCCTGCTGCCTGTAATATTCCTTCTGATGAAGTAATTGAAAAGCATACGTGCAAATCAAGAGGTTCTTGATCTCTCCTGATGCCATAGTGGCATCTACTGTGGAAAAGACTAAACCTTGGCCCCCTTTCTTGGCCACCTGCAGCTGGAATGTCAGTACAGAATTTTGAAAGCAGCTGATACCTTTGTACCACTGGGGGAAAGGCTGCTCTGCTCCTTGGAACCAAGGATAGGGACAGAGTGCACAGACAGGGTTGGCTCCTGGATGTGCAGAGAAATGCTCCCCAAAGCATGCTGTGAATGATTCACACCTTCATCCCCCAAAGGCTCTTTTTTGGTGAGGTTTTGCATGTGTCTGAGCAATTTCCTGGGCAAAGCCCTTCTACTGTAAATCTGGCACGTTTGCTTTACACAGTGCTACAGTCATAAACGAGTGACAGCTCTCACAATTAATGCCAGCACATGACTGGCCTCCTTCAGTCCCAAATAAGTAATTCCATGGTCTTGTGAGGGCGACTATGAGGAAAGAGATTCCAAAATACTGAGTACGTGAGGGGATTAGCAAAAAATGCAAACGCTTGTCTTTCAGGTTAATAGCCCGTGTGGATGCTGTCATTCTGCCCCTGGGAGCCTGTGGGTTGGCATCAAGGCTGTCTCTGAGCATGTTGAGAGAAGTTAAAGTATTATTATTATTCTTCCATGGATGTGCAGCTCTGAGGTGCTGAGGACACCCTTGTTAAACCCTTGGCAGATCATCACAAGCATCTTCCATGCTCTTGGCCTGAGGGAGGTGCTCCTTTATGAGCTGCATTAGTCAGGAAAAAAGAAGGGGAAGGTTTGAAAACAAAACCAAAGTTCAGACTCGTGAAAAAAAAACCGCAAACTTTTTAAACTGGGATATTGTTCTGGGGCATGTAGTTGCAGGCATGTGCAAAGGCACGGGGAGTGTTGAGGAAGGTGTGAGGTTTGCTGGGAACGGAGCTCTCGAGCTTCCTGCATGGCTGACAAGTACTAACTCCTCTGTTAAAGACCTGCACTCTGCCAGGAAGTTCTCCAGCTGAAGTGAACATGTTCCTACTCCTGAAATAAAACAGCTTCCTGAACTTCAATGAACTTACAGGGAGTATCTGAATTTTTTCTGCACTAAAAGCCTTTTCGCCATGCAAGCGAATGGAATGCATAGGACTTGTGATTCATGGCAAGAAACTTCAGAGCAAAATGAGGGCATCCCACAGTCACAAGTCACAAGGCTGTTTCTCAGCACCTGGCCTGCCCAGAAGGCTGCTCAGGGGGTCTCCTCTTTGGCAGCAGCTGCATGAGGAACCTGCTGAGAAGTGTTCAGGTATTTTCTGTACTGCTCTTCAGTGGGGAGCTCCCTTTCCCCCTCCAGCCAGGACAGGTTGAACATTCATGCAGGTGGATGTTAATCCTCTGGAAAGGGAACAGACAGGACAGCAATTTAAAAAGCATTGTCCTGTTACACTAAAACTTTGTTGTGTGTTTGTTTTGAGGAGGAGTGATGGAGGCTGGTTAAATAAGAGCGTGCTTTAAGTTCCTCTCTGCTCTGTAAAGTGTTTTCAAACCCAGCTCTCATGCATGGAAAGAGAAGTCCAAATAAAATGTGATTATAGCATGGAGTTATCTTTTCTCCCTACTTCAGAGCTTGGAATCTGGTTCTTTTTACAGTCTGTAAAAATTCATAACCTTGTCAGGCTCAGTGAAGCAATACCCACTTCTGTGTAGCTGAGGACCTTCATTCCCCACTCTTCTCTTCAGAGGAGGGAATTCCTGACCACTGCCAGGACTGTAAAGGCTCAAATGATCCCTGGAGTGGTCACCAGGGCTGAAGTTTGAATATTGAGATGAGTTTTATGCCAAAACTTCCTGGTGGTGCCTGGGACAGCAGCTGAAGCTGTGGCCCTGCTCTGGCATTGGTGACAGCCCTGCTTTGAGCAGGAGGTTGGGCTCAGTGACACCCTCTGGACCTGTGTTTTGGGGTAGTCCAGAAGTCACTCTGAGGCTCATTAAAATGCAAAGCCAAGCAGGCAGGGTGCAGAAACAGAAGGAATAATTGCAACAGCATCAGGCCACCAAGGGGTGTTGAGGGGTGGCACTTGGGTTCACGTGTCTGTAAAAACTCTGGGGTTTGCCTGCTTCCACCATGACAAGCTGGAAGTGAAAAGATGTAATGCCCCATCCCAAGAGATATTCAGCCTCCTTGAAATATTTATAGCTGTTAAAGTTTCTCTGTTCAGAACAAGCCAAAAATATTGGTGTGCTTTGGATTCATATTTCAAAAAATGCCTACCTCTTAAATGACCTTGTGCAGGCTGCTAGGAAGTGCCAGGGAAGGGCCTTTATACATTTGAATAAATTACATATTATATATATGTAATAGAAATCCATGTAAATCCAACATTGCTGATGTTGTATCTGCCATCTGATTTTGAAAAAAATCGGCACTAACAGAGGAGAAAATGTTTCCTATTTTAAATCTCTTTGATTACTTGCCTGTGAACAGTTTATGAATCCAGTTGGCCTGCTGTACATTTGGGAGGGATTCTTTGGACAAAGTACCTAGTGTATTTTGTACTGTTTCAGCTGAAAACAAGTCATCTTTGTAATTATCCACTTTGAAAAGATGCCCACTGGCTAAATTCAGCAAAATTTTACATGCGTGCTGGGAGGTGTTAAGAGCAGCCTGAAAACAACACTATTTGATCTGAAGGGAAAACTTTCATCAGGGTAAAGGGAAATTATTTGGGATTGATATTTGGGATTGATAGTTATTTCTGGAGGGCAAATAAAGTGGGGGAAAAATCAATTCTGCCCCACCGCCGGTGTTGGTGAGTCGGGGATGGTCATGCTCAGCTCACTGCACAGAAAAGAGAAACCACAGAGCTCCATTGTTCTCCCTGGTGCAGTTGCAGGGGAGCTTGGTGGTTCACCACGTGAAGTCTGAAAAGCTTGGTCATCACCCCCTGGGCCTCCAGGTGGATGTAAAGCTGTGCTCCAGCACCCCACGAGCATCCTGGCCGTGGGGCAAGGTGAGAGCTGCCCTGCATGGGGAGCAGTGCCACATTTGCAGCTCTCCAGGCTGGAAAAGCAGTCGGTGGCAGCACAGGGGTGTCCCCAGCAGCTGGGCTGGCTGCAGGCCACCACTCGGGCAGGGCAGGGAGCCACAGCTCAGCCAAGGCCCAGCCCAGGGGAGGGAGGGTGTGGGTGGTAGGAAGGGATGTGCAAGGAGCAGTTGTCCCACCAAGGCAGTGTCCACAGGAAATCCAGGGCACGCTCCAAGTGGATTTGCTCAGCCTGTGCCAAAGGGACCTTGCTGTGTCCCCTGGGGCTTTGCTGGGACAGTGGAGCGGATATTCAGAGCTGTGCTGGAGCAGAGCTGAGCCCAACAGCACACAGCTGTTTGAGCATCGTGGAAAGCCCAGCTACGGAGAGGAATTTTTCCTTGTTGATTTGTATGATTTTCTTTGGAGAGCAAAGGTCCTTTGGGCTCTCTGCTTTTTCACTCATCTGTTTAAAAAGCCCCATTTTGGGACATCCCAACCCTTTCAGCCAAGAAAAGCTGGATTCTGCTGCTGGCTTGCTCAGAAATGGTTGCTCAAGAGCAAAATGAAGCATTCCTGTCAGGAGTTGGATGCACAGCATCCAATGTGCTCGGGGGGTCAGTGGAAGAGGTCTTGGGCTCGTGGAGAAATCCTCCTCATGGCAGGGCATTACGTCAGAAAGAAAAGGAACTATCCAACTCTGCATTCCAATAGGAAACACAGCAGCCAGGTGATATGTCCAGCAACAGGCCAGCTTCATAAACTTCCTGCTCAGCTTGAGGACAGCATAAATAGTTCCATGATGCCTGCTTAACAAAGCCAAATTACACACCTCTCTCTGCATTGCAGAACTGCTCTGGTTAGGGGACTGTCAACATTTCCCATCTGGATGGATGATTTAGCTGCTTTCCTTCACATCAGGGTGTTTGACTTACTCAGTGCTGCTACAAGGCTCTGTTTTTATGGAGTATGATTTTCATCCACTGGCTATGTCATCCTTGGGCTCGAAAAAGGAGTTTTAAGCAGCGTTAGAGCAGAAGGATAATGAATATTTAAACATGTAATTTTGCAAATCCCTGGGGAATAAGAAGAAGCTTAGAGGCGGACACACACAGAGTTTGGAGATGGCAAACATTGTCCCTTCCTTGCCTTTAGTTTTTAAAGGATCCATGGGATTGAGCTATTGCTCATTAGTGCCTGCCCCCCCAGCTCTCCGCTCCGTGCCGGATGCACAGTGTTTGTCTAGAAAGCAAGCTCATTGCACTGTGTAATAAGATTTGAATGCAAACATTTAATTAGCATTATCTGTCCAGAAGCATTGTTTAGACAGCAGTTAACCTTTCTGTGCCAAAGCTGAATGGAGCTTTGAAAGTGGAGGCTGGATTTTCTGTGCTGCTGACCAATGCCATGGATTGATGTGCTGTCGATACAACCGCTTTCTCAGATTTCACAGGTGGAAGTCTGTGATGGAGCAGAAACTTCATTAATTTGGCCCATACTGATCCAGTTGAATGCTAATATTTTGACCTTATTCCCTAGGAAATATTCTTCCTGCTGCACAGACTTGGAAAGCGTGGCCATCCCTGCTCTGCAAGCCACATTTATGACAAACTTTCAGAGAGATAATATTTCACACGTAAATACATGAGTGTTGGTTGTTAACACTTTCTGGATTACCAGGAAAAGGTATGAGGCCTCATTGCTCTGTAGATTTTGAGTGTTCCTTTGTGTTTTTCAGCACCCTGAGGTGTACAGCTCTGCCTCCCTGTAACCCAGGAGTGACAGAGATGTGAGTCCTGTGTACAAAAACCTCACCTGGGCTTGACACAGTTGTGAACCTCATTCCCCAGCACAGAGGATAAATATGCAGAGGTACTTACAAAAAACCCCTTAAATACAAAGGTGTTGAAGCAAACAGCTCCTTTAATGGCTTGGTGCATCCAAAGCTCCATGGTGGATCCAGCAGGCTCTGCTAAGTAGGAGTGCAGAGAAGCTGAACATTGACTTTGTCTGACCCACAGTGTAACTCAGTGGTCACTGAGGTGGAATCTGCCTGGTTATCTTGAGGAGGAGGAGGAAGAAACTGGGCTAGGAATTCTGTTTTGTGAAAATACAATGCAAATTCCTAACCCAGTTTTCAGCTGGGAGAACATGTTATTGTTGAACAATTGATACCACTTCATGGAAGCTTATTTTCTGTGCCTTAAGGGGAATTCAATTAAGTGAACTTCTATTTTAGAACACTGCTCTTTCCTGTCACTGATGAAGCAATAACAGTTGCAGAACATGGGGTTTTCTGGGGGTGTTGGTTGTTTTCTCTCATTTATATTAATTTCTAAGCCTCTATTCGAATCTTATCTATAATACCCTCTGAGAGAGCCCACTAGTGACCTAAGTGATTTCACTGGTGACTCCAGGCTGCTCTGTGCTTGCAGCCACAAGGCAAGGAGGAAGGCATGTCCCAGAGCTGCAGGAGGCAGTGCTAGAGGTGCTGTGGCCCCAGTGAATAGGGCTGTACATGACAGCAGCTGAGATTTGTGGTGTGCTCTACCCACAGGCTCTTGCTGACATCCAGAGGAGCCTGTTCCTCCACACAGTGGGCTGATTCTGCCACCATCCAGCCCAGAAACCAAAATGTTCACAAGTGGTGCAAGTCCATTGTCTGGCCTTTGCATTTGCTGAGCTGTAACGAGCTTAGAGAGGCAGAGATTTGAGTCTCACATGACAAGAAGTGTCAGAATTGGGGATTAATTCTCTGTGAAATAATTTCGGTCAGGGGATGCTGCCAGGACTCTTGACTCTGCATTCCTCAGACACCCCAGATTCCCACAAACTGCAAGGAGAGGATTGTGGGGACAAGGAATGCAGCATGAACTTGTAAACTTTTCAGAAACATCCTAACACCTTAGTGGGATGCTCTCAAGAGCCTGCTGTGCCAAAAAGGTGACCCTTCCAGAGCTGGGACCATTTCTAGAATGCTGGGTTTTAGTGCAGGGCACGTTTTAATAACTGACTCCTATAAAAGGCTAAATACCAGGTTAATCAGGCTTGACAGTGCTGACAGAGTCTTAATTAAATCACTGTGAACAATATCAGTGTTGCATAACTCTATTTCCATCGAAATCATCAGAAATTACGGTATTTTCGTTGTTCCTTGTAAGAAAAAAAGGTCTGACAGCTTGTTCCCATTTCCAGCACTGCTGGTTCATTAATTTGTCCATAATTCTGAGCTTTCTGCTCCACTCCCTTCTCCCTTTGGTTCTCTGTTCTGCTGGCACTGACATTTTGGCTCATTCCCTACCATGTGACCCTTCTGTCCCTCCATCCAACCACAGAGGTACAAATTGCAAAAAACCACCTACCACGAGCTTGTAGCTGGTGTAGCTGGTGTTCAGCACCTGTTTTTTGGGTTGGTGTTCTTTTGGTGGTTTTTTTTTTGTTTGTTTGTTTGTTTTGGTTTTTTTTGGGGAGACTGAGTCCCTGGGCAGAATTCCTTTAAGCAGAGTGGAAATCCAGCCTGAGCCAGGGCTGCTCTGGGATCCTGGTTCCTGGGTGCTGATTAACTGCTGAGTCTGGAAGAGTTAAAGGGAATGCAATGCCTGGTCTTGCTGCCAGAGTCTCCTGTCTGTCTGTCTGTCTGTCTGTCTGTAAATAGGGAGCCACTCCATGCCAGTCTTTGACTCATGCCATGAGCACAAGCAAAGGCAGAGTCCTCTGCTTCCTGCACAAATCCTGAGAGCAGCTCACTACTTTCTCCTCTCCAGTATCTGCTTTCTCCTCTCCAGTACCTGTGCTTTCCCTCTCCAGTACCTGTGCTTTCTCCTCTCCAGTATCTGCTTTCTCCTCTCCAGTACCTGTGCTTTCCCTCTCCAGTACCTGTGCTTTCTCCTCTCCAGTACCTGTGCTTTCTCCTCTCCAGTACCTGTGCTTTCTCCTCTCCAGTACCTGTGCTTTCTCCTCTCCAGTACCTGTGCTTTCTCCTCTCCAGTACCTGTGCTTTCTCCTCTCCAGTACCTGTGCTTTCTCCTCTCCAGTACCTGTGCTTTCTCCTCTCCAGTACCTGTGCTTTCTCCTCTCCAGTACCTGTGCTTTCTCCTCTCCAGTACCTGTGCTTTCTCCTCTCCAGTACCTGTGCTTTCTCCTCTCCAGTACCTGTGCTTTCTCCTCTCCAGTACCTGTGCTTTCTCCTCTCCAGTACCTGTGCTTTCTCCTCTCCAGTACCTGTGCTTTCTCCTCTCCAGTACCTGTGCTTTCTCCTCTCCAGTACCTGTGCTTTCTCCTCTCCAGTACCTGTGCTTTCTCCTCTCCAGTACCTGTGCTTTCTCCTCTCCAGTACCTGTGCTTTCTCCTCTCCAGTACCTGTGCTTTCTCCTCTCCAGTACCTGTGCTTTCTCCTCTCCAGTACCTGTGCTTTCTCCTCTCCAGTACCTGTGCTTTCTCCTCTCCAGTACCTGTGCTTTCTCCTCTCCAGTACCTGTGCTTTCTCCTCTCCAGTACCTGTGCTTTCTCCTCTCCAGTACCTGTGCTTTCTCCTCTCCAGTACCTGTGCTTTCTCCTCTCCAGTACCTGTGCTTTCTCCTCTCCAGTACCTGTGCTTCCAGGCACACTGAAGCAGCTCTTAGCACAGGTGAAGGCAGGAAATGTTCATGTGAATTTTGGAACTTCAGCCTGCTTGGCTTCTAGCCAGGGGACAACAGAGGAGATGCCTGTTGTCCCCTCCTGTCACCAGCTATCTGGGGAGCCCCTGCTTTCTCATCAGGGAGCAGGCAGCACAAATCTGGCTTCATCTGGTGTAATTCCACCTGTGGGTCACCTCAGGAGCAGGAAATTCCCAGCTGCTCCCCAAGACAGCCCAAATCTGGAAATGATGCAAGGGGAACTTAACCTGGAGGTGGTAGCTGGGGTCTGGCCTGAAATCTCCTCTTCAGCTCGAGAAATAGTTTGCTGTCTCTGTCTAAATGTCTTTGTCTGTCTCTGCTTAAAAGCTTTAAATAATGTTACAAAACTACTCACACATCCCACTCTGCAAAACAGATAAACAGTGAGAGGAGATGAGCATGTTTAACAAACTGGAACACAACCAAAAAAGACTTAAAGCCTGTGATCAACTTGGAGCCACCAGAGGGTGGTCACAAGGGTTGACTCAAGTTCTGCTCCCATTTTACATCTTCCATCTCCAAGTTAATCATTCTCTGATGACTTAGGCTTGATCAAGCCTTCATCTCTTGTTGTTGCTATTTCAGGGAATGTGTGGATCAAGTTCTCAGCATCTTGAAAGAGCCACCATGTCCTGAAGTCCCATTTCTTAGGCTGCAGTTCATCTTGTCTGTTCCCCATGACTGCTCTCCTGCCCTCCTGCTTTGTGTTCCTACTCAGCCCTTGTGGTGTGGAGTGCAAATAAAGAGATTTTGTGGGAGACTACCAGAAGATTATGATCTTCTTATCTCTCATTCCAGACGTATCCTGAAATGACTCGTTCCTTCTTCCCTTTTCATTTCACAACATAAGCATTTCGCAGAGGAGGTGACATCTTTCAGTGCTTTAGCATTTCATCTCCCTATGTCTTCACATTTTTTTCCACTTTCTCATCTGCGTGTTACCCGCTTAATTATGCTGCACAATGACTTTAAAGAGGCAAACTCCCACAAAGGCTAACGAGGATGGCTCTTGGCAGCTGGTCATTGTTTGCCTTGGGCCCATAACTTTGCTCACCACTCTCCACTGGGTGCTGAAGCTGTTCTTGTGTTTAAAGATAATTGCCCCAGGCAAGATTATATCATATTTTCTGTCCATGCTTTCAGGAGGGTTTATTGCTGCATAATCTGCCCATTATAACCACATCTCCAGACAATAGCAGGCTGCAGAATACAGTGTGATAAAGTGTTAGCAAATCTTGCTGGTGTTCAATCCTTGTCATTATATCTAGGTTCTAATAGTTTAAGAGCACACAGAAATTTTTTTAAAATGGGGCTCAAATTAATGGCTGCAGATGTACCCAGTTTTCTTCACCCACAGCCAAAGATGACACAGACTCTGGAAGAGGTGCATGATATTTTTTTTGAATCTGTCTGTCAAAGCAGCAACAGCTTAAGTGAGATGTTGCTATCTAATGATGCATATTGATTCATCATGTTGGTGTGACTGAACCTACCTTCAGCAGAGGCACTGGAGAATAACTGCAGCAGCTGCCATCTTCTCCAGGGAATTCCAGGTAAATTTCTCAAGCTCAGCGTGTCCTGTCTTTTTATGACCTGTTTTCCACAAGCAGTACCATGATGCTCATTTCTTTTGTAGCAGAGCAATATCTTGTTAATTACTTTTCTTCTCTGAGCAAAGCTGGTAGCTGAAGTGGTCAAATTCCATTCAAGATTGAGCAGAGGTGACTTTGCCCCAGTTTCCTGTCTTGTTAAAGATATAACCAATGTTTAAAGACCTGGGAAGTTGTGATTCTTGAAAGACTGGTTCCTTTAAATTCCTGCTCACGTATTTAATTTCTGAGTGCCACGAGTCAGTTAAGCCCTGAAAACATGGTGAAGACACATTATTTCCACATGGTCAGAATCATCTTTTGCAAGATTAGAAAGGGTCTGATCATGTCTCAAATTGTACTCATGTTTCCTAGAAATACCCCTGCTAGGAGATATGGAATATGATGTAACCATGGATGTCCCCTGGGTGTTCTGGATTGAATGGAATCCTCCTTGTCTACCATGAGAGTGGTCGTAGAATGGAATAGAAATTCCAGATGGGCTAATCACAGCACAAACATTTACTGAGGTTTCAAACTGGGACATCTGGGAGAAAAACTATGGAGCAAAATGCTGAAAAGAAAAGGTGCATTCATCCTATCTGGGACAGCTTTTACCCCAGAGTGGCCAAGGGGAAAGTGCTGTCTTCGTTTGGCCAGCAGTAATTAACGGCAGGAATTCCCAGCCAGGCCACTCTTGGACTTGAAGGTGAGCCATGAAGGGGGTGAGGAGGGGTCTCCTGGGGAGCCTTGTCCCTGGAGAAGGGCCCTGTGGAAATCTCTGGTGCTTGGGTGAGGCTTTATAGTGATATTCCCTGATTGTCTTCATTAATTAAATTTTAAATTTAAGTTGTGTGGGGAATAGAGCTGAGCTTGAGCTTGCTCTCTGTGCCATCTACAGGTACAGGGATGAGAGAGGCTTCTCCCCCTGCTGAAACCATCCTCATGCTCTGTGTTTAATGTAAACAGTGTGTTCAGAAATGTATTGTCTGTGGCAGACCTGACATCACAACCAAATTCCTTAAAACAAAATGTTTAGGGGGAATCGTGTGTCAGCTGCCTAGCACTGAAATGTATGGAATGGAATTAAGCAAACCTTTTCTTAATTAAAAAAAAATGAAAATGGATTCTGAACTTTATCTAAGGGTCACTTTGGGATGATTTTTAGACAGAAAAAATCTTGGCTTTCTGGCAGGACAGCTGTGAGGGAGTGTTCTATTCATTAGAACACAATTTGTCCAAGAAAATATGTTCCAAGTCCTAATCAATTTAGATGAAAACTTGCTGGACAGGGTTCAAGCAGGCCAGTTATGGAGCCTTATAAAGCCAAACCCACATGTCTCTGTGGGCAAGAGGCAAGATAATCTTAGCTTACAATGGAATGTTTAAATTTACACAGCTAAGACACTGACATAGGCACAAGGGTTGGTTCTTTTGTGTTGGGTGGGGGTTTTTTAACCAGAAACATGTGAAGAATTGGGATTTTTAAAGAGAGGGAATATCCCTTTAAGATATAATCACTCATGGAGAATGGACTGTGGCCAGATCCATCCTTGCTTTAGCATCTATAGAAGGATTTTTGGAAAAGACCAGCTTCCAAAGCACTAGGAATGGAGGTGTGCCTCCCAATAAAGCTCCTTGGCATCACAGGCTCTAGCAGAGTTTTATAATTCCCAGCTGTATGAGGATATATATTTTGTAATGAGCTGCTTCAGCAGTGGAAATGGAGCAGTTTGGAGAAGCTGTTGCCCAGTGAGCCCCTGGGAAGGTGACACCATGCACAGCTCTGTTCCTGTGCTAAATGCAGGCTCTTCATGATGACACATCAACACCAAGCACAGAAAACCACAGCTCCACACACCCCCAGCTCTCCTGGGGTTAAGGGTAACTATTTTAAGGTTTGCTTTTCTGCCGTTCAGTTTGTTTCTCCATTATTGAAGCTTTAAAACAATGCATTTGCAGATCCCTGCAAATTCCCATGGGGATGAGATGTAAAACCTGAGCAGCCTTTAGCCTGGGGGATATTTCATTTCTTTGTCTGAAATGGTTTTCTGACTTGCAGAGTCTTAGTTGAGCTTAATCCCCACCACAAACTTATATCAAGGGTGTTTTTCACAGTAACTTTCAATGCCTGGCAGAAAGCCACAGCAAAAAGTTGGTCTCTGAAGTGCCAGCTCACATTCACCTCTTTGCCAGTGGATCCTCTGCTCTCCTACATCCATCGCTGGGAGTGGCAAACACACCATTTCTCTTCTCTCATGTCTCTCTTCTGACACTGGAAGGCCTACACTGACTTCAGGGTGAAAAAAGGTAAATTCTTTCTATCTGTAAGTGGCCCTGCCTACACCACAGGGCAGCCCCTCAATCCCAAACTTGCTACTCACCAGCCTCTCCTGTGCAGGGACTGAGAGCTGAGCCAGGAGCTGTCTTTTCTTGTCACGACTCCTGTAATTTCAGGAGGCAATGAAAAACCTCTCCTGCCAGTCCTCCTCCTCCTCCTTCGTCCAGCAGCACCACCCTGCACCTGCATCCCCCCTCTGGACTGGGAGAGGGATTTCCCAGCATGGCTGGGGCTGGATGAGAAGGAGAAGGAGCACACAGGATTGTTAGGAAACTTGTGGTTAAAGTCACAGACTCTGGAGACTTCTTGACTACTGTAAACGCCAGCGGCTCCTTGTCCCACACCCCCTTCCTTCCCTCACACCCCTCCCTGCCAAGTCAGCCACCTGAGACTCTGCTTATGGCTCTTGTTTTCCCTGGCTCTCCTCACTTGTTTACTTAAAAATCTCTTTCCCTCCCCTCCCCTTCATTTGAATTTCTCGCTGGAGGGTCTTGTGAGGACACCTACTTTAATTAGAATTTCCTGTGAGTTAATAGGCAACTCTTTTTTTTTTTTTTTTGAGTTTTACATGTTTTGAATTAAAAATGTGATCATTTCTTCATTGCCCCTTCCCCGAACTCTGCTTTCAACAAACCCTTTTCTTACGGAAAGCTGTGGTTTTAAAGGCCCGGAGAGGAGGAGGAGGAGGAGGGATACTTTGGATGCCGCAGGACAGGCTGTCACCCAAGGGAACACAGCCGACATGCTGCTGAGCCTGGCTGCATATTCTCCTTCCAAAAAGCACTCCAGACTCAAACCACCTGTGAGTGAGTCTGGCTGGCTGATTTAGCAGGGCCTAGAGCAGGCTGTCCTGTCAAAAGCCACGCTTATTTTCACAAGGGCAAATGAATCAGGTTTTATGTGGCAGGGCGACAGCTCGCTGGGACGGACTCGTTAAAATTCTGTAAAACAAACTGTAAAGGCAGAGGTGCAACATTTCCCTATCCAAACCCCAAAACCAGACAGGCCTCCTATGGAAAAGTGAGTCACATTCTCTGTGGTACATTCTGTTCATTCTGTTATGATAAACATGAGTGTTTGTTTGCTGAGCCCATCAGCATCCAGATCTAAGTTTGCTGAGGAGAACGAGCTCCTCGGCCGCTGCCGGGCTGGCGTGTGCTCTGCTCTGTGCTGGCTTGGTTGTATAACAGCACCAGTCATGTCAGGCTGCCATCCCAAAAGGAAATAACAGCACTTCCCTCCTTTCTTTCAAATCCATCCCAAATTTCAATGAAAGACATCAAAGCAATTGCTCTGATGCTTCCCGTGCTTTCCAAGTGACTCATCTTTTATAGAAACTGCTGGAAAATAAGGCTCAACCAAGGTTCCTTAATTCTGGAGTTTGAGGCTTTGACGAATCTCTTGGAAACAAGTCAAAATAAGAAGCCACAAACCCACCTTCTCATAAAACCCTTCTCCATGTTTTATGTATTTCTCTGCTACCGTTTGGAGTTGGTTTTACAGGCTGCATTGCCAGGAGATAAAGCAGGTTGTTGGTCCAGCTCCGGGACTGCAGAAGGTGAATTAGCTGGCCAAATTTATTGCTACTGCTGTTGGAAGATGACTTTTAAATAGGATGATGCTTGGCTGCATCTAGAACTCGTAGTGAAATAAAGGGCTGTGTACTGGAAACAAGGGGATTTCTGGGAAGGAAGTTTCTGTGCAGCGTGAGCAGCATTTTGGAAATCTGACTCTTGCCCAGTCATAAGGATGGACAAGGTCTCCAAAATTTTAAATGCTCGCTGCATTTCTGAGAGCTGCAGAAGGGGCAGGAGGGATTGCTTCTGATTTCAGTGGGAAGAGAGCTGGAGATTGGCCATGGGTTAGAAATCTGTTGGGCTATAGCTTGAAGCATTTCAGCTTTTTCCATAGAATCCCTTGCTAACTACAATTAAATGCAGTGCTGCAGGAAGTGAGGTTACTGTCCTGAACAATCTGAAGGGAAGAACTGAGGACAATGAGCATCCCCTGCCTGGCTCTGGGGTGCATGAAGGTACCCTTCACACTGCTCATTTTGCTTTTTCCCTTCCAGCTTTATCCACGTGTGGAAGCAGCAGTGACATTGCTGTTGCAGACTCTCTCATGCAAGAAGACCACGCACCAAAAAGTTTTGGGGTAGCAAACAGCACCAGACTGCAGGTAAAATGGGTACTTCACTCCTCAACCTGAACCTCCCAGGGCACACTCACGTAGGAAATAATGGCTCTTTTGCCTTTTTGCTCTGGCAAATATCTGGTGGTAATTTTGGGGGTGTTTTCTGCCCTGATATAATTTTTTTAATTCCTCTTCAAGTTACCCAATCACTGAAGTCAACTCATCCTTCCCACTCCTGTATTCCAGGTATTTTTAGCAATTGAGGAAAACCCTGTATTGTTCCTTCTCAAAGTCTCCTTGTGCCATTGTGTGTTGAGGTGGAGAAATGCTTCAGAGCCATCTAAGATGTTCTCAGTATGCACAAACCAGCTCCAGGAGCCAGTCCAACTCCAGGTTCCTAGAAAGAACCCAGAAAGGTCTCCCATCCCACAGGGAAGCAGCATCCAAAGGCTCTCCTCACCCACTGCAGTGTCCCAGCTTCTCTCTGAGTCATGCATCACAGGAGAGCTTCTCTTAACCATAAGTGGGATGTTTAATAAACCTGAGGTTTTTAATCTTTAGACGTTCACAGCTGTTCACAAAAACATAAAACACACAGTCCAGCATGAGCAGCTACACACTGGGAGAAAAAATACATTGCATTGTGCTTGAGCAGGGCCAGGCTCTCTCAGTGGGTTCTCTGGCAGGAGTGAATGGTTGGCATCATATTTTTCTAGGTAAAGCATGAGAGGTTTATCCAGTGATGGAGCCTGTTGAATCTAGAACAGCCTGACTTCTTGTAAACCCCCCCCTGCATGCCCATGCGTGTGCTGCAGGTGGTAACACCACATTTAACAAGTGAGGAATGACTTAGAGGTCTTGGCAACCTACACTATTCTGTGATTCTGAGGTCATTGAGTTGAACTGACTTGACTTCTGCTTTTTATCCCTATCAGTGACTGTCTTATTTCCTTTGTGGAAATTTTCACCCTGTGACCACATCGTTGAAGTGATTATTTTTCACTTTTTTTTTTTTTTAACCTGCTGGTTATGGTTTTTAAAACATATAGTTAGTATTTTGGAGGGGTGGTGTGCTTAGACAAAAGCAGAGGGTGTTGGAAGCTGCAGGTCCAGTTCTTTGCTGTGCTGGCTCCTGGTGTTCATGGAATAAAGCTGTTTGGTATGTGCTGCTGCAAGAAATGCATGTGCAAGCACGCTGAGGGGTCTGTGGGTGCAGGAGCATCTCCCTGGGAGCTCTGATGTTTGGTTTGCTGACAGCCTCCTTCCACTGAAGCAGCTTGCAGTTGCTCTCCACCTCAGCTTGTTTATCTGCAAAATGGAAATGGGGAACTTCCTAGAGAGCCCAGAGCCATATTTTTAATTATTCATAGCTTTTGCATGCCCTTGAGGCGAGCATAAGCTGTAAATCTCTGAAGCTGCATACCAACATTTCTGTGGTTTGAGCATCAGGGGAGCCCCTTTCCCAAAGACACTGCTGTGTTCTCCTGGCTGCATGTTTCATGTGTTCAGCCCTTGGCATGCAGACCAAGCACTGGGACCCCTGACCCCTTTCTGAGTGCAGAGCCAGGTGTTTTCCTGCAGAGCCTGTCCTGCTGGGCTGCAGGCTGCAGCTGGGAAGGTGCCTGCCGTGTATGCCGTGAGTTTGAGGTGCATGGCACACCTGGGCTCCACAGTCTGTGGGGACACGGGGGAGTGGCCCCCTCCCAGCAGCAGCACAGCCCTTCCCCAAGCCCCAGCCACACTCTGCACCCAGGGCCAAGGCCTGCTGGGGCTGTGGGCACACACAGGGCACCCCAAACAGGAGGGGAGGTCGCTCAGGTCACCCTCTGCCTCTTGCTGAGCGGCCCATGCTGTACCATCAGCTCCCTGGAGGCTGTGACATCTGAGCTCCCACTGGCTGCCCCAGCACAGGGAGGTCAAACAAATAGAGTTCCTCTTCAAATTAGCTGTCTGTGGCCTTGATCCATTGGAGACCTCGTGTGCTTTGGCTGGAAGAATGCACGCCATGTTCCAGCCCCCTCCTGCAGGGGGGGAGCGGCGATGCCCCTGGCAAACAGGGGCTCAGCTGGAGAGCCATCACTGGAGAGTGGCCTCAGCCCAGCTTCCCTGGGCCTCCCTCCTACAGGAGTTCATTCCTTCCCATTGTCTCTGCAAGCTCTAGCAGCACGGTAAGCTGCAGCAAGGAGAGGGGATATGTTCAATTTAAGCGGCGAGATTACGACGTTCCGCATAAAGCCGTATTTATTAATAATTACCTCTCTGCCATGGCCTTAAAATCAAACAGCTGGACAGCCTCTGCTCTTTATTAATTTCCTTGGATCCTTGGCATGGAGCCCTCGATTCCCGTGATGTAATGGTATAAAAAGTTGGCTCCTGACCGAGCTTCCACCCACAAGTTCTAAATTTGGAGCGTGGCAAATTTCTGCAGATTCCAGGGACAGGCTCTGCTGAAGACGTGCTGATGCCTCCAGTCCCATCCTATTGTACCAAACAACAAGGTTGTGTGCTTTTTATAACAGGGACCATAAATATGACTCAGATGCACATGTTGTCTATGTAAGCACTTGGGGCTGGCTATCACTTTATGGCACTGGGAGGAAGCCAAGCCAAATAAAAATTGTTTTGAGTAAATATTACATTTCTTGAGCATGAATAAGTTTTCTCTGCAGCCAGCGTGTCACTAATGGGAATAAGGAAGAAGACGGGGTGGGGGGAAAGCAGTAACTAAATCATCCCTCTAAGCACAGACAGTCTGCAGCAAGACCTGTTGTTTGGACTCGTCTGGGGTGTGATATCCCAGATAATTCGCAGCAGGTCTCAGCAAGGCCACGAGAGATGGAAATAAAAATAGCTGTACAGCTCAGCGCCGTCCTGCTGGCTGCTCTCTTTAGGGTGGGATCTCCAGGACTGGGATGTAAAGCAGGCAAGCAGAGAACCCAGTGTCCTCCTCTCCCCTGCTCCCAAATGTTCATGTGGATTGCTCTGAGGAGATCGGGGCTGGTGCTCACGTGCTCAGCACTAAGCATGTGCACATGTCTGTGCAGGACCCAGGCCAGAGGGAAGGATGAGTTTTTCATCCTGCAGTTTCAAGGCTGTCTGCACTGCAGAGCAGGGGGAAGCAGGGAATGAGTCCATGTGCAGCTCTGCAGCCAGAAGGAAGCAGCTCCCTGGCAGCTCCGTGGGGCAGGGATGTGCCAATCAGCTGCTGGCTCTGCTCCAGCTCCTCCAGCAAGTCTCAGCATCCCCCAAAACCCCAATTATTCCTGCCCTTGAGCAGTACTCAGGGAGCAGCTGATGAAGAGCTTCATCTGCCTGAAATGCAAAGGATTAAAAAAATTTTAAAAAGCACTTTTCTGCAAGAACTTTTCAGGAAACACTCCCTGATAAAAGGAATCCTCTAATGTCTCAGAAATAATAGCCAGAGAGAAAGAACAACTGAGAGTCTAGCTTTGAAAATCTTTAGTGCCTTTCCCATTTTTCTTCCTTCCATTCCTTCCTGTTGCACCTGTGAGCTTCTCTGTGTCAGATAAGGGCTTTCCTGAGATTTGCTGTCCCCTCCTTTTTCACAGGGATCTCTCGGACAGCAGGCAGAAAGCCTGGCTTTAAAAGAGGAGCTCAGACAGGAAGCAGCAACGTTCCAGGAGGATTTCTGAGTCAAGCAGGACAGAAACTGGCTGGGTGAAGTGTGAATTTCAGAGATGCCCCAAACCCTTGGCTGCACAGTCGGAGCAGGTGAGCCCTGGACATTCCCACGGCCCAGCCGTCCCTATCAGGAGCTTTAGAAGAGCTCCTCAGTGCAGGGGGCCGGGCTGGGGCTTGCAGATAGAAGGTTTGGAGGGCTGGGAGCCCTGCAATAACCACAGCAGCCTTGACGTCAGCAGACCTGCACCTCCAGGGATTATTTCTGAGAAATCAGGGCCGGTTTGCCCAGCTCAGGCGGTTTGGAGTGTTTGAAGGATCTGGGTGAAAAGTCCTTTTTCCATGCCTTGAACGCTGCCAGTGGTCATTTGCTGCCAGAAGAGCAGCCCAAACAGTGTAGATGGGGCTGGCTCCCTCCCCTTTGTAGTGCATTTTACAATTTGGAGAAACTTTTTGTAACGCAAGGAAGTGTTTTTACATATTAGAGCTTGTAAATTGTCAGAACAGTCGGAAAATCCTAATTGCCTTTAAAAGTCAAGGGGGAAAAAAAACAGCAAAGAAAACATTTGGATTGCAGAATTAACAAAACTGGGAGCTGAAGTTCAGTTTCCTGGACCAAAAATTTATTCAGGGAGTCCTGTTGTACTTGTGACTTTAAAACAAATACTTGAACCTTCAGCAAGGGATGTGCACCTACCTCCAAACTTGCTCTGAGTTGCAGAGCTTAAGCTCTGAAAACTCTCCAGAGAGGCATTGTTGAGGCTGGTGATGTTTAGATTTACCCCAGGATGTTTTCAGGGCTCCACGTGCACAAGGGAGAGGGAAACCTACCTGGGATTGATTCAGCAGCTTGAATGAGAGACGACAGAAGAGAGCTTGGCCAGAGTGCAGCTGTGTGGTGATTTAACTCCAGTTAATTAGAGGCTAAAGGCTGCTTCAATATGTGGTTGTTACCCAAGAGCTCAGAGGAGGTTTTGTGGCTGCCAGGGATCAGGAATAAAGGTGGAGGAGCTGGAGGTGACCCTGCAAGGGAGTCTGGTTGTGCCCTGGTGTCAGTGGCACTTTCCAGGCCTCACTCAGCAACCTCTGGTTTGCACCTGGTGAGCACAGGTTCAGGATGTCACTCAAAGAGCCCTGTTTTTAGGGACACTTTACTGTTTTGCAGATGTCTCTGTGCTTTTTTAATGGGTAAACATCACCCATCTTTCATCAATGCCCAGCTGAGGCACAAGGAGGTTAAGGGACCTGACGAAGGTGACAGTGAGTCAGATTGTTTGGAATTTTGCAGCTCTGAAATATCATCTTTCTCAAACAGGAAACCCTCTCAGGAGTAGTAGGTTTTCATTAAAACAACAGTCCAAACCTGTCGATCTTGATCTATCAGGAAAAAGAGGAATGCAGAAAATGTGAAAGTTAGCTTAGCCTCCCTTAAGCTAAAGCACCAGGTTCACGTTCCTATGGAGAAACAAATACCCTGCAGGCATCGTGGTGGCTTTGATTTATTTTTGGAAGTTGAAAACTCCCCCTCTTGGTGTCTGAGCTAAGAAAAAAACCAAGGATTTTGTGAGCCAACAAAAGGTTTCAGGAGGGAAAAAAAAAACAAACCCAGTCCCACTTCTCAAAGGCTAAGCAGTTGAGCTAAGGTAATCCAGCTTAGCCTCCCCTACATTTCAAAATTGGGTTAAAGTTCCCAGGTCATTGAGGGAGAATGTTACCCCACGGAGTAATGACTCGCTAATTGGCGTGTCGGGCCTTGGCAGCGGCGGGGACAGAGCCAGGTTTGGGCCACCTGAACAGCTCAGCGTGAGCAGCGAGCCCACGGGAGGCATCCAGAGCTGCACATCTTCGAGTTGTGATGCCCAGCTGTGCCGGCAGACTTGGCCATCGTCTGCCCGGCGCTCTCCCTCCTTTCCTGTGCCCCGGGCAGAGGTTTTGGCTGCTGCTGGGTGTGGGTTTGTGGCTCAGCAGCAGCGGTGCGGTGCCGCACGTACACGGGTGACGCGGCCCCGCGGTGAAACCCCCGCAGATACCGGCCCTGCCTCCCCGCAGATGGGATTCATTAGGAGCCTGCCGTGCTCCCCGGGCTCTCCGGGGCCGTGCGGCGGTGTCCGGCTGCCATCTGCTGTCCGGCACCCCTGGGGGCCCCGCGCATCCCCCGCGCATCCCCCGCCTGGCACCGCCTGGGCTGCGGCCAAGCCGTGAGCAAACCCTGCCCGGGCTCGCAGGGCTCTCCGCCACGGTATCTCCCACATTCCTGCGGCGGATCTGCTATTTCTTATTGTTCTCCCCGTCCCCGGGGGAGCGGCTGCCGCTGCCTGGCCGGGCTGCCGGGGCAGGAGCTGGCCCAGCCCTGGGCTGCGGGTCCCGCGGCTCGCCGGGGGCTTCGGAAAAATCGTGTCAGTCTTCTTAACCCGCTTGGGCACGTAGGGACTTGGGCTCGTCAGGAGGGAAGAGATGACAATGAGGGAAGAATGGGAAGCTGGAGGAGCAGCGAGTGGCTGGGCGGTTTCGCTCTCCCGGGGGTGGTGTGGGCTCAGCTCCCCTGGACCCGGCTCAGGCTGCCCCGGGCTCAGCGCTCACCCCGAGCTCTCTGCTCAAAGAGAAGCAGCACACATCACCTCAGCTTTGCCGGGACACCAGGCTTGGGGTGCTGGTTATTTTGGGCCAGCAGAGACCCCCTTGGACATCGTGCAACCCTCACTAAAGCAAAGCAGCAAACACAGGAGGTGCCACCTCCATCCCCACAGGGGATACCACAGCGCTCAGCTCTTGATGGCTGTGCCCTGCTCCCATCATTTCCCACCTCCTGCCTGGGAATGAGCAGTCTGTGGCCACACGGATCTTTCTGGCAGGGAGGAAAGCCTGGTTGGAAAATGGGGCGTGCTCCTCCCTCACAGAGAGATGTGGTGGTTGACTTGGTGGCTTGGAGAGAGTGAAATGGCCCAGAGCATCACTGGCAAACGAAATGGTTCAGGGAACACAACCGTGCACTGCCCCAAATGCAAAAATTCAGCACCAGTGTGAGAGGGGCTTTCTGAAAATGTCTAAGCAAAGTCTGACCATAAATAAGTGTTTTAAGTGCGGTTTGTTTTGGTGTTTTGGTTTTTTTTTTCTTTTTTAGTCAGGACTGAGGAACCAGCACCCCAGAGGACCTGCACTTCCCCAGCACTTGAACCTTAAGCTGCACAAGCCTCTTCAGAGTGAGAAAAGAAATCTCCATGCTCAGTTAGGCACTGAAACAGCTAATCTGTGTCAACACCGAATCCAGGCTGCTTTGGAAACTGCCTCCTGTCTATGCCTGAGCTTTTAAACTCATCTGAGACAGCGACCTGTGCTCAGGAAAATTAAACAGCAAGAGTGACAGCAGGTGAGTGTTTGCATGAAGACATTGTTGGCCCCAGATCCTGTTAAATTGTGTGCTGCAGCCATGCAAGCAGCTCTATTAATTAGCAATTATATTAATAAGAGTGCTAGATCTAGCTCCTTTGGTAGACAGAAGAGAGATGTGAGCTACGAGCACACTGAGTAGGGTAGAAAGGGTTGGTTTTTTTGTGGTTTTATTCATTAAGGAATTTAAAGTAATGGTTGATGGGGGAAAGTGAGAGCATTTATGCTGGAGTTGTGATTTCTTTTTTCTTTTTATTCTGCCCAGTCTGCTATGGGCTTTCCTCTGACCCTGCTGCTCATATCCTTTTACATTTCCTCTGTCAATTAGACTAAAATATGAGAAAAAAGGCAGGAGAAGAGCTCTTGTCAAGTGATTCTTCTGGGGTTGTGCATAAAGGTGTTAAAAACTGCCTCATTAAATCTCTCTCTCAAAGCTTTTCAGGATGCTTTTTCAGGATCATCCTGTTCCAATTTTCATTTCTTTTGGCGATGAGACACAGCTACATTTGCCAAATATTGTTTCATCTCAGGTGGTAAAACAACCACTGCACCTTCCTTTTTTTTGTTGTTTTGAAGGATGGGTACTTTTAACATCCCCAGGAAGGCAGTTCTGGCACTTTGGCTTCCTGGCATTCCCAGGTATTTGGCGTTCACAGCGAGAGTGAATGTGTGGGAGCCACAATAGCCTAAATTCACGAAGCGACACGAAGTCTCTGCTTGCATTTGTTCTGTTTTCATTTTATTTTAGCCCTCACGGCCACGTTAGCCCTGAACCACGGGCTGATATCCTCTCCTCACACACGCCCACCCCGTTGGAGGCTGGAAGGGATGAGCCTGAGTCCCGCTCCCAAAAGGGAGTAGGTGATGCCTGCAGATGCGAGATTGCGGATGCTGCAGCCCACGCATTGCGCTCCTGGGCTGCGGCGGGGTTTGTTCGGAAAATATGTCCGAATTAACTCAGAGGCCAGTGGTAATTTAAAAAAAAACCTCCTTTTTTCCTGTGCTGACGGGATGTCTGCGGGCACTCTGAGCTCGCAGAGGAACCACGAGGTGGCAGCCGGAGCCCAGCGATGAGGCAGCCCCGGGTCCCGGACTCCGTCTCCCGGCGTGGGGAGAAGGGGTGTACAACGACCCGAAAAGATTTATTTAAAAACAAAACAAAAACAAAGAGAACCACGATTATCGGGTAACCAGTATGGCACCGGCAGATTCGGAAAGCCCCTAAAAATCTTGTTAAGTGTTGAAAGAATTTGCCATTCTCTGAAAGAACACCTGTCGCCCTTCTGTCCCCCTTCCTTCGGGAACAAATAATGACCTCTCTCCCCGAAGCAGCTGAAATCCCCCTTTCCTGGCCCTGCACCGGTTTGCTCAAAAGTTGTTTACGTAACTGCTTCACATATTTGAGATAAAAATCAGAGCAGTTCTTTTCTGTTCACTTTTACTGCTCCAGGTGTCCCGCATGGCTGAGCCACAGGGACACGGCACGGCTTGGTTTGGAACGGGCCTTAAAGATCACCTGCTTCCAATCCCCCTGCCCTTAACAGCGACAAACAGCGGCTGCTTTTGGGGTTGGGGTGCCCCATCAGCCCCGGGATACAGATTCTGTCCTAAGACTCTGTTCCTTTTCCCTGCAGAGGGTTTGGTTTTGTGGCTGCTCATGCACGACAGTGAGACACGAGTAACACGAGCTGCTGGAAGGCAGCCTCGTTCAGTTTGGGAATGTGGGATCCAGTGTGCAGGGCTCATAAATCAGCTCCATAAAATGGTCACAGAGAAAAAAAATCCCAAACCAAACCCTATCCTGGTTTTAGAGGGAACAGCACAGTGCTCTGGTAGTGTTTTGCAGGATTGTTCCTGCAGCAGCAGGTGAATGAAATCTGTATGTGCCAGACAAATTAAACGGGTTGAGCCCTCCGGGGCATCTGCCAAGGGTTCAGGAACAGCAGCCACAGCTCTGCGTAAGCCCAGGGTGCAGTCAGGGCTTCCCGGGCAGAACAGAGACATCCCTAACTGCACATTTCAGGCGGGATATCCTCACCTCTCGTTGGTTTGGGAACAGGAGAGCTGAAAGCCCCGGCCCCGCGGGGAATGCTGCAGCTTTCTGTGCTCCCTGATCCCTGCCCGCTGGCTCCCAGCCCTGTGCTCCCTCTGGATGCTGCTCGGCGTCGCTCCAAGGGGCTCATTCTCCAGCGGGATTTTTGCTCAGCGTGCAAATGGTTTCATTTCTAAACCACCCCGCGCTCCCCGGCTTCACTGAGCAAAGCTTCACACAAAGCTTTCTTAATTTGTCAGAGCAAGAAAGGACGACAGCGCTAAAAGGAACCTTGTCTCATTTCCTCTTCTGCCAGTAAGAGCTGACCCCAGACAGACAGACAGACAGGCAAGGCTGCTGTGTGTCTTTCCCAAGAGCTGCATCAAGGGGTACTGAATACGAACATTTAACAGCAGGAGTGCTGCTAAAACAAAATTTGTGTGTTATGGTGTGACCACTGCCTTTATTATGTCTTTAACATCCCATTGATCCAAACATTAAAGTTCTTCCACACAACAGTCACTGGATTTTGAACTCCAACAACCCAAAAGAAAGCCAGGCCAAAAGATATCCATTAAATCCAAAATGTAAATTACTTTATATTACTTTATTAAACAGCCATTTCTAAAGAACAGTAAAAAATACGAAAACATGCATCATTTTGGTGTTCTTAAAAAAACATTTTCCAAAATAAAGATTGTTAGAAAAATTAAAGTTTAGCCCCAATACCCCTTCTGCTCTCCACATAAAATGTTCGGTAGTTATAAATACTCTTCCAGCTCCTTTAGCAAAGTTTTACCTTGTGCACATTAGTAATTCTATTACAGGTGGTTGGGTTTTTTCTTCACATTGCCTCTGTAAACGTGATCAATTTAAAAAAAGCCTTGTTGTCAAGCTTAAGGAACTATTGTTTCCTGTACAGTGAGTATAAATAGGAAGATCCTGGATTTTCCTGCCACTCTAATCAACACTCCATTTACTGAAACGTTAAAAATTTCAATTAGTACAAAAATATAACCAGAGAATAAATGTCTGAGAAGATTCAGTATTTGAGTGAGTCTTAGTTAATAGGCAAACAAATTGCTATTTATGATTTCCAGATCTGGACACCACTTCTATACAGCTCCTGCTTCTCCAAGACCCAACTTTCACAGTGCTGCACACCAAGGCACTGCTTATCCTCCTGAAAAACTGACTCCTTATTTACTACAAATAATTTAACACTTAGCTGAACTAACAGGCAGGTGAGGGATGGAGGGCAGGGATACAGTCAGAGCTGCTCACAAGCCACACCTGCTCCTCCAGGGGGGCATCTCAAAATGTCTGTACAAGCTGCCAGGAATCCTGTTTTACTGAGCAATGCTGGTGTGGGAGATCTGCAAAGCAAAGGCACAGCCTTGCTCCTTTTCCCTACAGAGACACAAATAACTGGCTTTGTCCCAGGAGAAAATGGTAAGGCAGAACAGCAGGCTCATTGGGAAGCCTTGGTACTAAAAAGACTGAAGTTATTTTATTGACAGGAATCCCTTTTTTTTTTCTAAAGCAGTATTGCTATAAATTTATCACTTCTATTTAAAAAAAAATCTTCTTACTTTTTTTTAATCTGGCCTCCAATTAGAAGTAAGACAAAAGTGCTACTTCTAAAAATGGTGGGGTGTTATAATCAGATTCCTTGCACAAACACAGCCTTGACACAGCCGATTTGTCCAGTGTGTGTTACCACCTTCCCTTCATCTGCTTCAGATATCTGTGAGCCAAAACTGCAACTTTTGAACTATGAAGAGAACTCTCAAGGCTTTATTTAGCACTTCTCAAGTGGGAGACAGTACAAAAACAGTCTTGCACTACTACTTCTTCCAAATGTCTCACAGCAGCATTTTCAACATGCCTATCTCCAGTTCTTTTGTTTGGATTCCTGCAAAGAGAGAGGAACAGGACACCAAATCCAAGCAGGCAGCAGGTCCCCAGTGATGCCAGTGTCCCCTTGGCCAGGGAATGTGTCTGAGCACTAAGCACAGAGAGCAACAGAGGGACAGAGCAAAAGTGAAAGAAGGAAGGAAAGGTAATGCTCCCACTCAGAGCTGGACACAACCTCCAGGACTGATTTATCCTGGGCTGAAATTATATTAAACTGAACCAGTGGAACAACTGCTTCCCTCACTTTCTGGAGCGAAAGTGATGCTGCCTGACTGGTTAGCTGCTGTCAGATTGTTCCAGGCTACAACTCTGCCACAAGCTACATTTCAACACAGATCTGCAGTTGCAAAGTCTTGGGAATGTGAGGGGAAACAGCACGTCCTGTCAGACACCACAGCTGCAATGGCTGAGCTCTGGGCAGACCCTCCAGCCTGGCAAGCAGCATTTCAGGAGCAGAAAGGCCCAAGCTGCTGAGCAAACTAAACTTTGTAAGCGAGAGGCTGCTCTGTGCAAAGCAGGACGAGGGGAGGTGGGCTCCTGTTCCGGTCAGCTGCCACCATCACTCAGAAGTGGCTTTTTTCCCTTTCCAGCTCCTTTGTCTTTCCTCCAGTTCAGCTTCAGTGAAGGCAGCTGGGCCCCAGTTTGTGATTAAGTGAGGGTTCTTGCAGCCTGGAAGAGAGGGAGCAACACTTGAGACAGGCAATTCTGACACATATCCCCAGTGCAGTGTTCAGGCACCTTGCTTCGCTTTAAACATAATACTGAAAACAAAATCAGTGCAGTAGAGAGGTAAAGCCTTGGAAGTTACCATCAGCAGCTGTCACAAAGGGTGATATTTACAGGCTGCTGTGAAACCAGCAAGCTGATTTCAGTAAGTCACCGGGTGAGATAGAATGTAACTCTTCTGTTGATAACTCACCTGGCTCTATTAGTCTGATCAATCCCTCATGATGAGCTACTTTATCTTTCCAACTCTTGGTGTTATTAGCTGCTGTTTCCAGCTTCTTCTTCACCTCCTGAAATAAGACACAGCCCACTTGAAAACAAGAACAGCTTTACTCTGTTTATATAAAAAGATAAAACACCTTTTAAACCAAAAGCCAGAACCATTCCATTCCCTGTCAAACCAGAATCCCAAAATAACAAGGTTTTGCAAGATTCTGTAGCTATGTAATGAAGCTAAGCCTTCATTCTTCAGTCTAGACTGGTCTTTTGGACAATTCCAAATGGAAGGCTAGAATGCTTCATTATTTCTAAAATAATTGGTTTGTGGAATTTTTTGGTGGTTTTATATGTCTATTGTATTCAGCAATTCCTCTGGGGTAGCAAATGAGGCTTCACATACAAAAAGCCTGAGATGTCACCTAAAAAAACAAGTCAAGTAGTAGCCAGAAGCAATCTTGTGATGGTGAGAGATGTAACACCACCCTGGGAAGTTGTAAAGTGGCCACAACTACCCCAGCTGGGCCCTTGCTTGCAGTGAGTGCAGCATTTGTGTTCTGTGCCAGGCCAGACAGCTCCTGGCTTGTCCTTCAGAGCTCACCCCATAAACACCCTCCCCTGCTGAACACAAACCCAGCCAGGCTTTCTTTCCTGACCTAAATAAACGCAGGATCAACACCTCTCCAGCCCTGGAACGCGTTCAGCACTTGCTGGATTCTGGCTCTTGCTTCTTCCATGAACAGTTACTGACCTTCCCCAAAAACACCCAGCAGGGCAGAGGGCAGGCCTGGCCTTTGGGGCACGAGGCACTGCTGCACATCGAGAATCTGAGCTAACTCCTACCTGTCCTTCACTTCCATTCTGTGCTTAAATAAATTTTTGAGGAGTAGGTGCTACAGTAACACGTTGACTTTTCATCAGAAGACAATACTGTGCCATGATATTGTCAAAACACTGCAAGAATTACTAACTCAGATGCAAAAGGCACCCAGCTATGGCAGCAGTGGGACTGCACATGAAGTGAGTCTGCAGCAGAATACAAATGTACACAGAGTATTTCAGGATGTGACTGAGCTGGCCTGCATGCAAATTGGGACAAAAATAAATAAAAGGGGTTCAGAGGTGTGTCTGAAACAGATCCTCTTCTTCAAATGTATCTACTGGTCTAGAAACCGAGTAAAAACGAGAAAAAACCCAACTATCCTACCTGTTATTGTAACTTCTGTGCCATATTAGACCTTAAAGAAGCATAATATTGAGGAACTTCAAATTCAATCTGTGGGTGAGGATGAGAGGTTGATGACCAGAGCAGCTCACCTCGTACTGCTCAAGGGCCTCCTTCCTTTCCAATTCAAGTTGTTTCAGTTGCTGCATGGCCACCTGAAGAGCCTGTTCCTTCATCATTCTCTGGTTTTCCAGCTCTTGCTTCTCTGCCTCTGTCATCTGAATGGTTTGCTGCTGCTGCAAATGCCATTTTTCCAGTTCAGCTCTCTTTGCTGTCTCCTCTTCCAGCAATCTGCAATGGGAATTGTGATGTTAACTGCACTTTAGCATCAGTTGTATCCATGTAGGGAAGTCAATTCATTTTTCTTACCTCTTTTTTTTCTTTTTTTAAAGGGAAAGAGAATACTGTTTTTAAAAAAAAAGCTTGGGAAGCAGGGGAAAAGTTATTGTTAGCTTGCCTTCAGTGTCATGCCAGCAGTGCAAGCAGTCTGACTGCTACAAAGGGCTATTCAGAAAATGTAGTCAATAATGCAAACACACAGCACAGAGCCCCAGGAGAAACAGGCATGCATAAGTTATCTTCATTGTCTTAGCAGGACTGAATATATGAAGAAAAAACCCTACACTCCACAAAACCCCTGTGAGTTAGAGGAACCTTAACCCTTCATCATTACAGTTTAAACCTGTGACAAAATACAGGAAAAAGTCATTTTTACAGTTCCTGCTTTATAGAATAAACAGCTGAAAAGCCTGTACAGAGTGACCTCAGTTTTTCACATGATCAACACCTGATGGAAAAATACCTGCATCTGCTTCTCCAAAATTGCTGAGCTTGCCCTAAGCAGACATATTTTAAAAATCTTAAATAGCAGCTTAAGCCTTCATAACTTAAGGAAACACAAAATCTGTCCTGTGTTTGGACTTGATTCCCCATTCCAAATGGCAAACAGCCATTAGCAGCAGGGCACAGGTACTCACAGGGGGAACTGAAACATTCTTCTACCTGCTCAAAGCCATACCTGGCCTGAAGTTTTCTCACAGTCTCTTCATCCTGACGTGCCTGTTTCTCATCCTCCAGTGCCTCCTGGAGCTGTTTATACATTTCTTCCAGCTCACGTACTCTTTGTAAATACTGTTCCAGTTCAGATGATTTCTGAGCAACCTGCTCTTCCATCTTTTGTCTTACCTAGCAGCATAAATTTGGGACACATGAGCTACCATTCAATTCAGGTTTCCAGTTTTTAAAGGAATTGCCAGGTTTCCCTCAGGTCATGTTTTCAGAGATAAACCTTTTCCTGCTGACTGAAGAGCAGAACTGATAAAATTGAGGCCAGATCTGCAGATGTGGAACTAAGAGCATTTTAAAAAATAAATAATAATACAGGCTACTTACACTGCCCTACTTCCTGCAGCACAGGATTTTTACAGGGGTTCAAACCTAATTTCAGTCAGTTTGACCTTGTAGCTTAGTTTACAGATAAACTGAAGGAAGGCAAAGATTGTAGAGGGAGGCCAGACATGAAGGTCAGGCTGATTTAATGGCACTGTTTTCAGTCCCTCCCTTGCAGCAGAGTATCTCACACCCTTGTGTCTCTGGATGATGGCCCAGGATGGATAAAGGGCTGGAACACAGCTAAGGAGGTGGGCATGTCCTGCCCCACTGCTGTGCAGTCTGCTCCCCTCAGCTGACCCAAACCCCAGTGACCCGGAAAGGGACTGTGCTCAGGAATCCACGCTCAGCCCATCGAGCAGCACTCTGGGCATTGATGCTCTGAGATGTCCCAGCACATCCACTTCACCTTTCCTACTTCCTTTCCCCAGCTAACAGAACAACCTGACAAAGGCCTTGAAGACTGAAAACCAGTTCTTTGGGGAATTCTCAATGTAGCTGAATTGTAACAGTATTGTAAAGCAACAGTATTTATTTATTTTTTATATTTGTGCACGTGCATAATTGTAAAAGAATACACAGCAAAAAAAAAGCTATCATTCTAGGAACACATAAAATGCATTTTGATTATACCTGATTAATTTTGCTTATTTATACAGCAGGTACTGGCCTCAGGCTCTCCATCTCTGAAAACTGCAAGGAGAACTTCAGTCTGCATTTATCCTTCAAACAGGCATTTCCCCCCATTTTTCCAATAACATTTAAACTTTGAATGCTCTACAAATTGTAGCTGAGCTGTTCCAGCATTTGAATTCACAAGTAAAAATATTTTATTCCTACATCTGAAATAAATGCAACACAGATTCTGTTCTCCAGCCTCCTGCAAAATCTGTGGAATCCTTCCAGTGAGTGCCTGTGAGTGAAGCCCTTGCTGAACACGTGGCAGCAGAACCCCTCAGGCACCACTCACCATTTTTTCTCTTTCCAGCTCCAAACTGAAGCGATCTTGCAACTCAAGTTGAGTCTGAAGCCTTTTCTTCTCCTCCTCAGCAGCACGAGCAGCTGCTGCTTCCAGTTGCTGGAGGAGAAGGGTGGGGGGTAGGGGAGGAAAAAAGAAGGGAAAAAACCAATTTGTCAAAACTAAATCATTTTGAGGGAATGGAGCTTTATTTAACAGGTTTTGATTTTAATAAAAATGGAAGAAGCCTTCAAAAGCATCAAGGCATCAGTTTGGGCTTTTTAATGTCTGAGATTAGTCTCAGCCTGTAAATATAATTTTCTGTCATGATTGTTTGCAAGACAATTTTAAATTTGCCAATGAAAAGGCAATTACTTGACTATCTCCAAGTTCCCTCTGAGTCCTGCTTTGCTGAAGTGAAAGAAATCACTGTATTTCCTTCTCTACCTCAGTGGGATAGAAAACTTTTATAAAAAACCACATTTCAGGCAGGACTGCATAGGATTTCCAATAGGGAAAACATGCCAGCACACAAAGAGTTCATACAGAAACAGAAATGACAAGCATTGAATTGCCATGGGAAAGCAGAAGTGCCACGAACTTTGACTAGAATAAGTGATTGTGCTGTTGTGAATCATCCCTCCAACATCCCCTAAACTGCCAAGTAAGGTAAATAAAATCCTGGTCCATAATCATCACTTGAAATTAGGGGGAACATTAGCTAAGGCCTGGGAAACAGCTGTTGGTACCCTTCCACCTTCTTGCATCTTATTTTACTTTGGTTGCATCTTAATTTCACAAATAAAGTCAGTGGTCACAGCTTTTCCTTTTATCAGGATTTCAGTCTTCAAGCACTAGCCTAAACTTTACCAGTACTGAAAACAAAACCATTATTTCACAGAATTTTCCTAAGGAAATAACCTGATGCTTTTTTTTCATAATATGCTGGGCTGGGGAAATTGTTTCCACAGACCTTTAGTAAGATCAGAGCAGAACATAAAAATAACATGAAGCTGTTGGAGCAAGCCCAGAGGAGGTGACACTGGGAAAGGTTGTGCAGAGAAGCTGTGGATGCCTCATCCCTGGAAGTGTTCAAGGTCAAACTGGATGGGCTTTTGAGCAACCTGTTCCAGTGAAAGGTGTCTCTGCCCATGCAGGGGGGCTGGGACTGGATGATCTTTAAGATTCCTTCCAAACCAAACCTTTCTGTGATTCTGTCATGCTCCTGAAGGTACCACATTTAAATCATCCTCTCTCACACAACCTAGGCAAACCAATCACTAAAACTGCCAAGCTGAAACTTTCACTCCTTTACATGCTTGTAGTATCAGTCTGGTCTGAAATGGGTGGGAAGAAGTGAGGGAGAAGGCTCAAGTTTCTGGGTTTATGTTGCAGAACACAGCACAGAACTGCTCTCCTTTGCAAGGCTTAAATGATGCCAGTGTTTTAGGAGCAGCATTCCTGCTCTGCCTGGACATTTAAAAGCATGTAAATGTAGTCAAACCCAAGACGCTTATTGAAGATTTTGAAATCTCTTCTAGATTTCCTTCCCCACTTTGAAATGAGACAAACATTGCCAATATTGAGCTGAGAGGGAGAACGTGCAGTCACAGCCAAGGGTGGGTGCCAGAGAGCTCTACAAGAAAATTATCTTTATCAGCAACTTCCTGCTTAATTCACGAGCAGCTGTTCCTGGCAGGTGAGGTTACTGGGAACTGGGCACTTCAGGGAAAAGCCACAAGTGTTGGAGGGGGGAGTCAGCAGGAACACACCATTCCAGCAGGCCTTAGACAGCACAGAGTCCCCAAAGCCCATGCAAGACCCCAAACTGAAACAGAAAGGGTGCACACACCTTGTGCATGCTCTCACACAAAGAAAAACTTACCTATTCCATGTCCACATCTCAAAATTCCATTAAGAAATATGGAAAAAAATCTATTTTAGACAAAAGCACTCATTCTTTTGAAATACTCCACTGCAGGAGCTACTAGAATACAAACCGGTCCCAGAGTGCACTTTGGCAGATGCTGCATAAATAGTGGCTCACTGCCACCAGGGGCAAATCAACCTCTAAGCTTCCCAGAACAAGGCAGTTTCCCGAAGCATTTACAAAGCCTTTTCCTTGAAGAACATTTTTCTAACTAATCAAACACTTTCAGTTCCTCCAACAATGCACCTCTCCCCTAGTTCCAACTTAGGCAGAGTGCAGTAGTTCATGTCAGAGCCTAAGCTACTTTCCTTGAGAAATCATTTTAATCCAGCCCACTTCAAGAGGTGCTTCTGGCCACAATTCTCTTCAGTTTACCCACTGTGACTTTTATAAAAATCCCTGGAGCCTGCCAACATCCTACTGCTCTTTTGGGGTTGCTCTCATGTCGTCTCTCCCCCTAAATATTTTTCCATACAATGCAGAAATCCAACCTTATGATTTCTGTTAACAGGTACACTACTTATCAGTAGCAGGTAACACAGGTCTTTATTGTCTATTTTGCATTCTGAATATTAAACACATGGTAGACCACAGGTGCCAAAATTAAATTAAAAAATGGTTTTCCACTATCAGACTCCATTTAAGGCAAACAGAATAATACCTACATCAGGATTGTCAGTGCAATATTAATTTTTAAAAAGGCAAATTTCTCCTTGCCACAAATTGTGACAATGACAAGACTTTTAAAAATGTGGGGGGTTTTATTATTTTATTTGCTTTCTAGACTCAAAACCTTTAATGCCCTCACAATATTTGTAGCTGCAAAGATCACTGACGTTTTTTCTAAGGGCTAAAAGCAGTGGGGTTTTTTTTATTAAAAATTCAAGCAATGATGCAGATTTTTCCTGAATGGGAATGCAAAAAATTTACATTAATTTAGGGAGGTAGTGGAGACCTGTAAACACAAAGGAAGATCTGGACTGCTGTAGCAGCAGGGACTCAGCAGCCAAAAATGTGAGAGAGCAAATTGGGAGGGTTTGAATTTGAATATTGGGTTCTAAGCTGTTTCCAAGGCACACTCCACACTAAAAGCTCTCACAGCAAGAAAAGCCACATCCTTTCTTTTTGAAGATAGAAATGATAGAAATTACACCTGTGGGAAGAGAACAGTTCCCATAAACATACAAATAACATAACAAAACTTGGGTAAACTACAGAAGAAAATCTTTATGGGAAGCCCCCAGTTGGACAGATGTGTCTGACAGAAAAGGAAAACAAAAATCCCAAAAGCAACTGGAAATATTGGTGCCTCCTGTCCCCAGACACCATCGTGGTTCTTCTCCACCAGCCTGACAACCCCTGCTCAGTGCAGGGGCCTGAAACAAGCCCAGCTCCTCTGCAGGAGCTCTGTCAATGTGCCTGAACAGGACAGAGACGCCCAGTTCCACTCCAAGAAGCCAAATCCAAGCACAGGGGATTGGTTTGAAGGCTGGAAACTTGTCAGCTCCCAGTCCCACCTTGCGCACGGTCTCCAGCTCCTTCTGCTTGTTCTCGTTGGCCGCCTGCAGCTCCTTCATCTGCCTCTCCAGCTCCTCCTGCTCCGCCAGCAGCTTCTGCCGCAGCTCCTTGCGCCTCTGCCGCGCCTCTTTGTGGGGAGGGGGGCTCCCTGCCCTCAGCAGGCTCACCGTGCTCTGGATGGCTGCAAGGGACACGAGGAGAGCACCATCAATGCTCGACTGTCTGCACAGACTTTGGGAAGTGACTTCTGCTGGGTCAGGGATTTTTGAATGTATTTTTAAATCAGAAAGAACTGTTGTTGGTTGCTCCCAGTGTGCCACAAGGAGAAGGGCTGGCAATTCCACTGCATTATGGATTTGTTACAGGCTATGGACATAGGAGTCACTCATCTGCCCAGCTGCAAGGAAAAACCCTACACTTCAGGATTGCTTACTACCTACACTCACTGACTCAAACCAAGGAGAAAGATCCATTCTATCTTCCCTAGAGTCAACCTTGAACCCTGTATTCTTACAGATACTCCAAGGGAAAACTTTCTCCCAGTAGCTCTCACTCATTTACATGCAGTGAGGAGATATTTAAGACAGCAAAGCTGAGGAGTGACAGGTGATTGTGGTATTTTATTCACCCACCACAAGCATGGAAAAAATATCTCCTTTTGAATCATTTGTCACACACCTGACTTTGGTGCAATCAAGCACATGCTGCAGGTAAAGAGGGAAGTGCAAATGAAAGCCCACAGCTCCAAATATTTAACTGCTGCACATTCTTCAATGGCACTGGCAACAACAGCTCTGCAAGGGTTTCTGCCTCACTCTGCAGATGGATGTACCCATCACACATCTGGGAAGGTCTCACAGGAGGACTGACTTTAGCATGGGAATAGAAAAGCAAGCCCTATTTTCCAGCTTTACCCTCAGCTCACCAAACCAAACCACTTCAAGCAAAACTGGAAAAGCAAAGCCAATGTTTTACAGTGCCAAAATGAACAAGCTTTCCCTTTCTCCCCAAAGGCAATGATTTCCAACGCTGCTTCCCTTCCCCATCCCTGGAAGTACAGCCAATATGAAAAACAACAATAATAACCACTTCATTTTGGCTATGGCTGCCTGAATTGAGGCACCTACACAACAAAAATCCAAAAAACGATCCAAAAAACGTGGATCCTTAGTTCTTCCTGAGTCTCAGACCCCTTAAAGATCCACGTGCCCAAAACAGAGACATCAAAAAGACACAAGACCAGGAATTTCAGATTTGAGTAAAGCATCCCTGCAAGAATTCCATTACCTTTAACTTTCACATTTTTGAAACCTTACCTTGAATCCATTCCTGCTTCTTCTTTTTATCAGAGGCACTGATCTCAAATGTTTTATCAAGACATTTTATGAGAAAAAGGCATTTTTTTCCATCCTTGTCAGGCAAGGCCTAGAATGGGTAACAACAAAGATGAGCTTTGCAAACACTGAAATCTAACTGGTACAGTCAAGCAGCATCTATGCAGTTATGTGTCACAAATACCAGCACTAAGAGATTTTATCAAAAGGGTGTTTGTGAGCTGGTTTGATATAAAATTTTAAAACTTCTATTAAAAGATATTAGGAGTCAATGCCAAACAAAAAAATATTAATTCTTATCTTTAGAGACATACAGAGTTTTTGGAGTGGTTTTACCTCTACACAACAGTTGCCATCCAGTATGATGTCACCCTTCTTGTCCTTTAGATCTTCACTTACATAGTAGGAAATAATATTGGGTTTTAGCACAAACCATCGTTCCATCCAGTTTTTCCTTTTGTGACCTTTTTTCAGCATGTAGCCCTGATAAAAGCAACAGATCAGCTGAAATGCCTGGCCTCTGCTGAGCCATCTCTCAGTCTTTTGGTTATGCAAAGGTGTAAAGACCCAAAAGAGCACCCAGAAAAGTCATCTCACGGCCCCAAATACTTACAAAGTTAGCCAGTATTTCAGCTGTACCTGCCATTTCTGTAATCATATTCCCCAAAGAGTTACATACTTTTGTGTGGCATTTAACTTCAAAAAAAAAGTCAAATCACAGATGAAACCAAAACACCAACGTCAATATAAGCTATGAACAAGCCATACAGAAAGGATACTCAAAGCATTCCAGATTAAGAGAATGAAGAGGTTGGAAAGAAGACATTTTTTCTGTAATGGCTTTCATCTATCAGTTTTTGATACAAATAAATGTTCTTGTATTAAAAAAAAATAAAAATTCAAATAAATGTGCTGTTGCATATTTAAGCCAAAGATATCTTTCTCTACAGGTCTGAGGGGAAAGAAAACATTCAGAACAGTTGAAGAAGGGTTTTTGTTTAAAAAACAACCCAAATCAAACAAAAAAATCCAAGACACCCCTACACACAGAGCTTATCTGTGCTCAGCTTTTCAAGCCACTTAAATGTGCCCAGAGCCAAGGCCATGCCTATTCCCAGGTGCCTTCCCACTCCCTTGCTCCAAACCAGGAATGCACAGACAAACAGCTTTGTTTGCTGCCTCCAAACTTGGGTCTGAGCTGTGAGTACTTGCAAGGCCATGTGAAGGACTCCTGCAGCTTTACTCTTTCATGCTTTGCACAGCCTAAGTCATAGCCAGGGTTTTTTTTCCTTTCCTCACTTACCAAATTTGTTTTCAAAGCCAAGTCAGACTAATACTTTCCCCTCAAATTCTGCAAAATCTTTACCTATTATTTCAGTATCAGCTCTTTCTTATCTTCCAAGAGCACAGTGAGAGCTCTTGAAAAGCAGGAGCTTTCTCACACCAACCATCACATGCAAGACACATTTTTCACAACACTGAATATCACAAATTTAACTACTGCTGCTACCCTCCATAAGCCTTGGACATCCAGGATGAGTTCAATAAAAATGGTAGCTTGACACTTGGTTACAAGACCATGTATCATTAATTAATACCTTGAAGCAATTATATGATTACTACAATAAACAAGACACTTCTGTGAATCAACAAGGTATCAGGATACTGAAATCACACAGAGAACTCTGCTCAGCACTGTAACTTTCCAAACTGCCCAGGAGGCGCTGGGCCAAATCTTGACACAAACTATTTTTAAGTCTCAAGGAACGATTCAAAGGCACTCAGACATCCTTGAGAAAGAAGCCCAGGCACCAAGAGAGGAAAGAAAAGAGACACCAAACAAAACATAACAAAAAGATGTGGGGTAAGACACACAATGCATTATCAAAACTGAAAAGAAATCTGATTTCCTCACAAGTTTCAAGTTGGACGGAGCTGACACTGGTGAATTTATTTTCATGGTATCAAACAGCAGAATGACTTCATTTTGCCCTCAACTGACTTATGTGTGTGTCCCCAGCCCTCACCTAAAACAGGCAACCAGCAGTTAACAAAAATAGACTTTTGTATTGTTCTGTGGGTATTCTGAAAGAATTTCCTGTGCCAAGACTTTTTGATGGTTTCTTCAGAACAGCTTAGGAAAGCCTGCCAAGAAAGCCTTTGTTTCTCTCCTCACCAAGAAATCACAAATGAAAGAAGTTCTCCTGCCAGGTAAAAGTTGATTTTAAAGAGCTCTCTGGGAAAACTCTGCTGTGACCCCTCAGATCCCTGTGGCACTTCCAATTCCCATGAAAGAAAAGCATTTTCTAAAGACATTTCTAAACTGATAATCCAACCACTGGAAATCTGAAGAAAGAAGTTTGCTGAGAATACAAAGGCCAGCATGACTTCTGGATTCTGAGTGCAGGTAAGTAAGTTGTCAGTCACATAACCTGCTAAGCAGAACAAGAAGGGAGAGCCCTCTGGAGCTCTTCCACAGCTTCCAGAGCTCTTCCACAGCTTTTTGCTTTTTGAAGTGGGGTAACTGAGAATCCAACCTTTCATCTGGAGAATACTCTGGTCCAGACCCCCTTGTCTGAGTACAGAGGTTGCCACCAGCACAGCTGCATTTCCTACAGCATAACTGAAACTACAGAAAAGCATTTCCCAAGACTGAAGAGCTGCCAGCAGTTTAAGAACTGAGAGCATGATGCAGCTATTCTGTGAACTAGCAAGCAGCTGACACCAGTGTAAAAAAGGCCATAATTCAAGTCAGAGCCCTCTTCTTTCATTTTCTAAAAGCAAGCTGTCCCAAGAAGCAACTCATTCATAATACTGCTACAGTTACAACTGTAATCTGACTAGCACCACAATTTCTTTTATAAAAATAAGCTCATATTAAAGAACCCTTATAGATAATTTACCTCATTTCCTCCTGCTCATCATTCAATAGGGTAAGGAAATTTAAACACAAATGGAACATTTTCTAATTAAAGCAATAATTAACTCTACTTTAAAACATTATTTCTCTGTGGTTCTTACCTGCTTGAGTACATCTAGTATGAGCTCATTAAAGACTTCATTGATGGCCATGGACACTGTCTGTCTGTCCATCCCTTTACTGAACTGCCCACTTCCGATGAGGTCAATCAGCTCCCACGCAGAAAGGCCCTCCCGACTGGTGTTGAGAGCAATCTTGTAGTGGTCAAACTGCTCTTGCTGCCAGCCTGCCCCCATTGCCTCGGTGATTTTTTTAAGTAAATATTCAATCTGTGCAGAAACACAAACAGAAATCCATCATTTGCAGCAGGCATGGAAATGAAGTGTTTCAGAGCTATAAATGAAGCCTCTCCAGAGTCTCGTGACAGTGAGATTCCTGTGCTCACATGTAGGCCCCTAAACGCAGGTGGTTTCATTAACAAAGGTTCTAAGCTCCTGTCTCAGCTGAACTCTTGACTGCCAAGCCCATCCCTCAGCTACTCTCTTCACAGTAAAACAAAGAATTGAACCTGACAGCCCCATTTAATATTTCAGATTCCTACAGAACACATGGGACCTTCCCTGCAACGGCTTCCAAACGGTGATGACTGAAGCGTGGGAAAGCGAGAAGATTCAGAAAGCAAAAAGTTTCTTGTGAGCAAAAAGCAAACAAATTACAAAAAAATAAGAAAAGAAGGCTGTCTGGACAAGAAGTGAAATGAAAAACGACCAAGGTATGATCTACACCTGACCCCTCTTCTCTAGCTCTCAAGCACTCCATCCCTGGACACAATCCTGACGGTTGTATCAAAAGAAATAAAAGAACAAATCTTTCACATCTGCTTTTATTGTTTCCCAAATAAACTCTCCTTGTCCTTTAATCTTTCACCACTCTCTAAGCATTACCATGCTCAGGATAACAACACCAGTAACACGAGTCAAAACAAACACAAGAATGAAAAAGAGGCATAGAAAGATGGGGTTCTTCAGTCTGTTTTTTATGCTGGTTTTAAACTCGTTCCTGTTCATTTGCAGTGTTATAAACTAACCCCATCTACAGCTTGGAGCACATACAAAATGCTTTTAATGGCTTTCTAAACAGAATAATTGGTGAGGGTCTTCCTGCTACAGTTCAGAGTCACCTTTCAGTTGAGTTCTGAGCACACACAAGTGATTTGGGAATACAAAGAAATAAAGAAGTGTTTTAGTCCCCCCCACATTTCACTAAAAGGACTCAAGGTTTTGATGCAGCACACATCCTAATTTTGTGGCTGCTGCTTCTCTCTCCTGCAACAGGCACAGCCAAATCCCTTCCTCTCCCTCAGGTGTACTGTCAGGGAACACAAGTGTGTAGCAGAACAGTAAATTCTCAAATTCACCCTCCACTTGGATGTGCTTCTTCCACTATTTCTGCTCAGTGACTGCTCTTGGTCTCACAGCCCCTACTCCAGGAGCACGTGGGCAATGCTGCAGCAAAAGGGAGAAGCTGCAAAGCTGCTGCAGTGCCAGGAGGAAAGCTCCTGCTCCACTGAATGAATGGGAAGTGCATTCCCTCCAAGATGTGTATGTCACATCCTCCTCATGTCTCTCTCAGGAGAAGACAGCCCAGCCAGGCACAGAATATGCCTCCAGAAATTGTAGAGAGCATTGCTTTTCATTTCAGCCTCACCAAGTAAGACACTTCAGTATTTTTTAGCTCCTCATGCAGTTCTTACTTGCCAAGAGATGGTCTAACAGAGGCCTCTGCAGAAGGGGCAGTTGAAATTCACAGTCTTTAAGCTGATTTTCACTCTCCAAAATCCTCAAGCTAAAAAAATAATTCAAGGCTCTCAAGCACTGACTACCATAAATCCTCAGGATTCAGTTAAGGGCAGGAAGCAGCTTACTTCCTACTCCAGACAGGTTTTATAGAAAAAAAAAAAAACAAGACAAAAAGCCTCCACAGCATGCAAGAACAGGAGCACTGCAAAGCTGTTTCAAAGCAAACCTCCTAAAACCTTGGTTTTCAAAATATATTTTGCCACTCTGCTCATTCCCTTCAAGCAGCACCGGTTCTGAACTACGATCCTGGACTTTAGCTGAAAGGAAAGCTAAAATAAATTAGAATTAATTAGGTAATGTAACTGCCAAAATGCTACACAGTAATAATAATAAATAATTTAAAAATATGAACTCTAACTTTAAAATGCATTGTTCCAGAATTTCACAACCTCTTACAGTGCTTGAGGCAGCTCTCAAATTCCTTTGGTTAATTATCAACAAGTACCAGGTCTCACTTGCAGACAATGGAACACACACAGACACACACAGAAGGAGCATAACTGAATTAATGTTTTCCAATTTTGACTCAAGCCATATAAATAAAATATGGATCAAACTAATGGTCTGGAAATGAAGCAACACAAAACTCTTGGCTAGTACACGTTATCATATAACATACTAAAAATAAGCCAACATTGTTTCCTTTAATGTTGTTTGTACACATTTTATCTTATTTTGGTTCACAGAATAGATTTCACCATTTAAATCTGTTAACCCCCATCTACAAGTCACTTACATGACCACAAATACCCTATAATCCCACTAAAGTACATAAAATACTCAGTATTTTAAATTACATTAACTCTTCTTAACCGAAAAATGACCTCTGCATGTTACAACTCAATTTCTAAAATTAAAAAAAAAAAGTTTCAAGGTTTATCTTGAGTTCAGTCAAGTACATGGCTAACCAAAGCCCCCAGAAAAAGTTTATCTGATATATCTGCTCAACAGCAACAATGACTGTTGCACAGCATGAATATGGAAGTGTGAGGTAAATACAAAGAAAGAAGCTGCACCAGTGTGAAAGCAAACAGAGACCACTCATGAGGTGCTCAAATGAGGAACCTCTGAGAGCAAATGCCATTTCCCCTCCTCCACAGAGACATGTCAAGCCAGCAAATAACTGACAAATTAAGTCTCTTGTCTAAAATATAACCTACTCTTGTGGTTAAAAGGCAATGCTGAAAAGCAAAAGTGAAGCAACATTTGCTGCTGTTCTGATGGGGCCTTGCTTTCAGGCCAAAAGAATGCAAAATACAGGTGCAAAAATACCAGGGAGTTGTTCATTCTACGTACACCAGGGACCCAGTGGCTCCAGATTACCAAAACCAGCTTCAAATCAACAGAAACTTTTCAGCCAGAACTTTGCCAAGACAAATCAAAAATAACATAAGGAACAGAGCTCTAACATGAGTCTGTTTGGGAGTTCCCTTCAAAGGGCACTTTATTTTCCCCAAGTTTCAGTGTCTATTTGTTTTCCTTTTCCAGGTATTCCTGCTTCCATGGGGAATGAAGCATCATAGATTTTTCACATATTTTTCTGATATATGAGTGGAAAATAAGAAAAATAATGCCAAGAAGGCCTTCATGCCCAGCAGAGCACAGCAGACAAGGCTATTCTGGTTCTCACTATTCAAATCAGGTTTGTGATATTAACAGAGCAGATGTCAAAAGCCTACTCACATTGTACAAAATTCTGTGGGAGCTTAAGTTTCTGGGCAACAGCCATGAAATGAAAGCAGTCAAACCCCTCTCACAATCATCATCAACTCCTTTTCTTCATCCCATCAGAACATCACTTAAATTAAGTCAAATATTTGTTTCTTCCTTTCCACCAGTAAAACCATGTTCATTAACTAGAGTAAGCCACCACCTTGTTTCTTTTTTTCAAAATTAAATTAGTGTGAAATAAAGGTGAACTCAAGAAACAACCTGCTGCACAAGCTGAAAACTCTATTTCATGAAGCAATCAAGGAAGAAGGCAGTGAAATGGGAAGAACTGGTGCAAATCTTCCTAACCAAGTGACTGATGCAAGTCTTCAATGACTAAAGATCTTCCTAACCACTGTCATCAACTTTTAGAGATCATGGGTCAATGAAAACCCCACACAAGCAATTTTCATTCTCTTTATATCAGTTTTGATGTGATTTCTGAAGGGCAGGGTCAATTCCCAGTATTTCATTCACTGTTTCAGTTTCTGGTACTAGAATGCAGAACAAGAAAGCAAACATGGACATTAAGAACACATTTTAGAAGAATCACCAGTGGATCAGATTCTCACCTCATCAGGCTAAGAAAACATCACCTCATTTTGAAATGCACAAAAAGCCACACAAGGGTTGGTCCTCTTAGAAGGATTAGAAATGCCGTGTGTTAATAAATTTGATGACTAGAGGACAAGTGAAAAATGACTGTAAAAATCTTCCCTCATGAAGCCAAAGCAGCAAATATGTTTGGCTTATTTGAAACAAACTGTGAACACTGGATTACAACACTGATCAACACAGAGTGTGCAGTTTGCAGTGTGTGTATCTGTGAGTTTCATCACGAAGAATGGCCCAGAAACACAACTAACCACACACCACAGCTCTCGGGCGATAAAGCATTCCCAAGGCTGCAGTCACATGCCCAGAAATAAGAAAGGGGAAGTGTCTGAAAACCTTTTTATAAAACAGAAAACGTCTGCTTAAAAAATACGAAGACACACAAATGAGTCTGTAACAACTAAGAGGTGAGTCATAAGGAAAGCTCATGACAAAATAGAAATATTTCTCCTCTTATGGCTTCAGTTCTCTCCACCTTTTTTCCTTTATTTTATCATTCTCATGGAAGAGGTAATGCATGCAGGAGCTGAAGGAAACACACACACACTGCATCTCAGATGATCTAACGGAAAATCTGGCTGTGGGGAGGGGAAGGAGCTCCCACCCGCTCCCCTTTCTGCCTTGGCACATGAGCACCTTTGCAAAATTGTCATTCCCAGATCTCTGACCCTTCCCAGCTCTCCCAAGGGCTCTCAGCTGCCCAGCAGCAGAAGGAACATTGCAGTGCAAGGCCATTACCAGCTGTGCCCAGTGCTCCCTGCAAGCCACCAGCTTCTGTCTCTGTGGCACCTGGCTTCTCCCCATAACACAGAGGGCTCCTCTCAAACTTGAAGCCACATTCCACAACTGCACACCCCAGCCCAATCCCTTCCCCATGCTGGATTTTACAAACCTCATCTCCCTCAAGTGCAGGGCTGATATCCCTGCTTACAGGGCAGGTGAGGAGCACAGTCACTGCCTCTGGCTTTCAGCCTGACCTCTGCTGAACAAGCACCTTCTGGCCCTCCTGTCACCTCTCACTGCTTTCAGATTCCCTCCTGGGAACTCCTTTCCTCACTTTGCTCTTTCCAAAGTTCTTGTCAGCCTGCATCTCTGAATGCTTTCCAAAGCAGCCTCTTTCCCCTTCTCTGGATGAGCTGCAGCCATTCCCCATTTGCTGCCCATCCAACACTTGGGCAGGGAATCAAGACTGTGGTGGGTAAAACCCCACCACATTCAGCTGTCTAATAGGAAAGGCCCAGCACAGCAGCACTACTGCAAACTATGTGACACGGGCAAGAAGGAAGGACAGCAACTTCAATATTTAGTCAGTACAGTGCAAATAAGGTAAAACTGCACTCAAGCAGGAGGCTTTTCCAGATATGAGGTACGAAATCTATGAAATGACTGCAAAAAACACTTATATCATCATCTCACTTATCATTTTAAAAATTACAAAAAGAAAAAAAAAAGAGGAAATTCAGACTCCCAAGTATGTCTCAAAGAGCAGCTCCTCCAAGGAGGAAGAAAAGGTATCCTTATAGCTACATGAAGTTATATTAATACATTCACTAGAAAGCAAAGAAGTCTTGAAATTTTCAAGGTAGGATGTAAAAATCTTCAAGGGATCACCCCTCCAACCTGAAAGTATGTGGCAAGTTTCTGAGTTACTTATAAAGTGGAAAAGAAACAAAAATAAACCCAAACAAAACAAAAGCCAGCAATGTAGAAGGGAGGGAGGGATCCCACACAAACAGCTGGATCTCTGAGCCAGAAACTGCAGCAGATGTGTGTTGCAATGTTCTCAGCCAAGGATAAGAGCAGAGTGGGGCAGGGCAGGAGAGCCTTCTCCCTGGGTGGGAAGCTGGAGTCATACACGAGAGGTTTACACTGCTCTCAGCAAAACACTGACAGCACAAAAAGCACTGCTTCCATCCCCCTTCTCCTCCACTCTGTAAAAATCCCCTCACTTTATATGTGACCCTGCAAGCCATTCTGTAAAAACAGGCAGATAAAAAACATCTGAGAAAAAGCAAAACTAGCTGTAATTGAGACTTTGCAATTTTACTTTGGGAATTTTGTGCAGAGAGTAGCTGAGTAAATGCAAAACTTTCCAGAAGAACAGGGAACCTGATGCAGGACCAGTGCAAACCAGAAAGGAGCGTGTTCAACAGAGAGCATTCCTGCAGTGGCTGATTACATTACCTGTGTGGTCTGAGTGAAGGTGGAGTGAATACAGGCATTGTATCTGATAAGAACAGAGCAGCCTTTCTTTGTCAGGCTCTGTAAGCTTTCTTTAAACAAATTGCACAATTTGAATCTTGCTGCCATCAAGGAGATGCAAAGACCCACAATCAGAATTTTTAAAATAATCCAAGTAGAAGAGCAATACAGGTTAACCTGGAGATTAAGGATGGGAAGAAAAGCAAACAACAGCACACAGAAAATCTGGAAATGTGGAAAAGCTCAGCTCAGAGCTCACTCTGCCAACACACAGACATGTCACCATCACCTGGCAGCAGCTACAGAAGGCAGCACCAATCTGGGGCTTGCTTGGTGGAGAAGGAGTGGGGAGCAACGCCTCAGAGCTGGCATGGCTGAAGTTTTTAACCATGCCAGAAATTTAGGAGATTTGAAATGTCTGCCCACAGGTAAGCCAGGCTGCATGGTGGGGAACACACTAACAAACCAGAGACATAGATTTGAGTCCCTGTTTTGGCATTTATTAGTGGCTCTGACCCACCAAGACAAATACAGCACCACTAAGAAAGGAGCTGTCCTAGCTTTTATAATCACAATCCCTCTTTCCCAGAACCAACAGAAAAAAATGGGAAAGCAAGCAAGAAGACTGTGTCATTTCTCATGGGAATATAGCATGACAGGTAGGGCCCTGGCATGGGCCAGTCTGGCAAAACCAAAAATGTACAGAGTGAAAGTCTCCTGCTAAAAAGTGAGTGAGAAAGCAAAACTGAGCAATTTATTTTCATAGGAGAGTTATCTGTACTTGAGGGTTTGGCACAACACCTGGAGTCCAACAGTTACGTTGTTAGTGGTATGTTAATCAGACTGCTTTGAACTCTGGCTGTTCAACAATTTGCAAATATTTATTATTCAGTCCTCCAGTGCTGAACTGCAAACCTCTGGGATTTGTGTACACAGTTTTGCAAGGGATTATTTATGCCAGCAGTTCTGATCCTTCTGCTTCCTTCCCCACCCATCCCAAAGGGGAGAATAGTGGAGATACTAAAATCTTGCTTTAGGGTTAAAATCCGTAATTGAGTGCTGTTGATACTTGTTCATGAACTGAAAACTAAAGAGATCTCTCTGGTATTATTCCTTCAGACATTTCAAGCAAGATAGTTCAGGGCTGGCTGGTTTGGATCAGAAAGAGACACCATCAGAAAAGTTGGTATTGTCCTTTCCATCAGGAGGGTGACATGAGACTGAAGACTCATCTTGCAAGTCCCAATAACACAAAACAGAGGGGGGCATTTTTTTTTCAGAATCACATTCATGTATTGACCTTGCAAAACTGTAACCACCTATAAGCAAGTGCAGTGATTAAAGATCACATCCATGCATGACCTGCTTATCCTCTTTAGTCCAGGCTGTTTAAATGACAGACACACAGAGCTACCAATATCTCAAGTATCCTGTGGAAATCCCCATATATGAACCCTGGAAGACAGAGAAATGCACCCGAGGCCTTGGAATACTAAAAGAGGGGAATAAAAGTTTTATATTAAACAATATTTTCCCTTAAATCTCTAGAGAGTACCACACTAACATAGTTCAACTGGGACATTAGGCAAACTGGTATTAAAGAGTTTAAATTTTTGTTTCTTACCTCCTCAGGTACAATGATTAAAGGGTATTTGTCCTCTGACAAGAAGTTAAAAATGACCCACACTTTAAATGCGTCTTCATCGCTAATCAGCAAAGGACTTTTAGAGAGGTTCTTTTTAGCACAGAGAGTCCAGCACATCCTGTTGAATTCAACTTTGTCAAAGTTTCCTTGAACCTAAAGAGGAGAAATTGAAGAACAACAAAGAAATTAATAGGCACAGAACAGCACACAGACAAAGTCTGTCAGGTTTCATCACACAAAAAGCAGCAAGAAAATTGTAGTTTGCACGAAACATCAAGGCCCAAAAAGAGCACTGTGGCAACCCAGTCTGACTTCCTGCATGGGGTAAAATAAGGAATTTCTCCCAGCAAAACTGACATCCAACCTCCAATTTGTGGTTGAGTTAATAACACCCTGACTCCACAGAAAGGAGGCTGCAGTGCACTCTGTGTTTCCTCCAGAACATCAGTGGCAGCTTCCAAACCATCTCCAGAGCTGCCTTAGTTCCATTGCCCTCCTATTGCACTGACTTACTGAGATTTTATACAGCAATTTGGAAAGCAGCACAGCCAAATCTACATGTGGATATGCTAAAAGTGATATTGGAGCAACAGTTGGGAAAGACCTTTAATATGTTTTTTACTTCACATTATTCAAACTAACCCTTGCAGGATATTCATAAACACAGAATAATTTTCTCCTCAAATGCTAATCCACCTAAAATCTTTGCTTTTTCTCAGGCTTGCAAATCTTCACCTCACTGATACAAAAATTCCTCTTGCTTTCATCATCCTTTATCATACCTAGCAGCTGCATCTAGAGATCTGTGAGTTATTTATATAGAAAAGAGCTCTCATTTACTGTTTTCTTTCTAAACCCCCATTTAAGTTATACATTAAACCTATTTATTATCTCCCCACAAGTTAGCAGTGCTATTTCTTTACCAGTGTATAACTGATAAAGGCACGTTTGGCACTGTAATGGAAACCCCTTTGAGATTTTGAAAAACACGTCTAAGAAACAGGTTCTTGTACCTCTTGTGTAAGTGAGACCAGCAATGGTCAGTGATTTTTTTTTTTTGAGATTTTGAAAAACACGTCTAAGAAACAGGTTCTTGTACCTCTTGTGTAAGTGAGACCAGCAATGGTCAGTGATTTTTTTTTTTTAAGCCAAACCACAGATCTTACATGCTTCAAGAACACCGATGCAAATTGTATGATTTCCTACCCAGCCTGGTAAGTGGTCAAATACAGTGACCACACCACACTGGCTCAGTCAATGACAGACAGGGGAAGTTGATGAACTGATGTGGGTGGAGGGGAAAAACAGAAAAGAAAGATAAAAAAAGAAAGACAGAAGTAAACAAGAAACCAATCTGATGACAAGAACAGTCTCCAGGCATACAAGTGAGACTATGAACAAAATCCATAGACTTTGCATGTTTGTAGAGGCCACCAATGTGAGTGGAGATGCAAGAGGCTACAGCTGTCCTTTGAATTAGGTGGCAGTTGTAGAGACAGGGCTGCTACAGCCACAAGTGCAGCATCTGTCTTGTTTGCACAAGAAACACGGATTTTAAATGAAACACTGACTAAATGAACAAACACCCTCTGGATGAAGGGCTCGGAGTCAGGATTCCTTCTTTGTTCTATTTGTCAGCACTTCACTCCTTGGCTACTCTTGCCTGTGCTTTTTCTGTCAGTCCTCTCCACCCTGCCAATGAACCATGACTTCTTTTCTAAAAGTGCTTTTGCCACCCTGATGGTGAGCAGTTCCACCCTGGAAATGTCCTGGTGGTGCACAGGTTCTGCTAAGACAGCAAAGCAGGACTGCAGTGCCTCGAGCAGGAGGTTTCAGAACCATTTTACCCATGGCAATAGGTCCTGTGGTGCCAGCAATCCCACTTTAGACATGTAAGCCTTTTTTCAGAACCCAGCCTTGACTCTGAAATGGACTTTGTGGGGCCCATGTGTCATCCAGAACAGAGACACTGTTCAGGAGTTATTCAGGACATCAGCACACAAGCCCCTACTCTCCAAAATAACAGTTCCAAAAATATAACAAGCATTGGTAGTGCAACTTGCATTCATTAAGTTGCCTGGAATATGAGATAACCTGAGGTTTGAACAATGTCCTTCTTTGTCTCCCCCACCAGGACTCTTCCTTGCTCTAAATAAGGCCTGGTCTAAAATACCACCACTGCCATCACTGAAAAGGAAACATTTTCAATTGGGATTTAAAGATATACACTGTAAATAACAGAACATGCTAAAATATAGTTAAAGAACCAAGTAGAACAAATTACAAAGACATTACATTGGCAAATCACAGCTCCCTCCTGAAAGAAATATTTACAGAAAAAGACAGATTTTGTTTCAGATGCAGTAAAATCCTAGATACCTCTATCTGCTGAGTAACAAGATGAATAACTCTGGAAATCATACATTAGGCAATACTAATTACTCAAAATAATCTATTGAAATTACCTATGTGGATAAAGGAAATTAGTTTCAGTAAATGTACCTCATTTAACCACCTTGTCTTTCTTGACAATTGTCCCTTTCTTGATGATTTCTTGGTTCTGTATAAGGAGGTTTTATTGCAGGGGTGAATCACCACCAAAAAACCACAAAAAGTTACAACTGCATTTAAGAGTACAATAGAAGTTATCCAAAGATTACAAAACCCTCTCAATAAAATTCTAAGTGACAGTTATATATCTATTTCAAAAGAAATTCAAGAAATCATTCTTTAAATATTTTATGAATGTCTTAAAGCAAAATATCCTAAGATCAAAAGAACTTTCTTGAGCCAGTGGCTCTTGTTTGAATCAATTAATTCACCCTAAGATGCATGACTGGAAATTGAGAGAACTTCCTGTGTAGCTGGGGTATAAAGCATCACTCCTTTAGTAGCTTTGCTTACTAGAATACACTAACAGCAATTCTTCTACCATCACCCCATCTAAAAGAACAGATTACGCCTTGGAAAAATAAAGAAAAAAAGGAGTTTCTTGTTTGCTTTTTTTTTTTGCTTGTTTGTTTTAAACAAAAGAGACATGCAATGAAATCAGTGACTTCATCCCACTGCATGCTGTATTTTGGCACCAATGTAAAGCCATCTCTAAAAGAAGAGAAGTCACAGTCAAGACTTTTCCCATCCAAAAAGACAGCCTTCTGTCAAAACAACTTCACTCACTTTCTTGTTTTCAGTCAGGATCAAATAACAGGAAGTTACAGGTAATTTAATCCTGCTCCTTAACACTTTCATCTTTTATGATTAACTGATGATAAGAATATATCAGGCAATCTGAAAGCCAGATCAATATATAAATAAAACAACAAAAGAGACTATACACAATCATGTTCTTCCCTTTCATACCTACTTATATAGCCAGGCCAGTCATTTTCAGATGAAAGTGTTACTCAAATGCAATTTTGCTCTTCATTTCCATAACTATTCTCCCTATAAATACCCTTTAACAATAAAGCATTTTTGTATTTGAAAAAGCCATACGTATCTCTTTCAGGTTTTCTTTACTTAAAGGCTTGCTACTGCCTACAAAGAGTGGTTCAGCCTCTCCCACTGCAATCCTTTGGTCAAAATAAATTAAGGCCTTTTCTTTTTTTCCCAGAATTTGGGAAAAGATTGCTTGGTTTCTACAGTATGTCAGCCAAGATGAAGTAGAAATGAGATCACAATTTCTTAGGGACAAAGCAGGATTCTTCAGCATAAAACAACCATGACATTAATGAGGTACCTTTATGAGTATTAAAGGCCAACAACTCCCACACATCAAACAGGACACTCTTGGTGTGTCAGTTCAGGACTTTTTCACATAACAAAAGAGAGCAAACAGCTCTGTATCTCTGCAGCCACAACATCAAAGTTTGAGAGTTTCTGGGGCTGGCCCTCAAGTCTCAGTGAGGAATCAGTAGTGTTGAAGCTCATGTTTCCACCATCACGTGAGCTGCTTTTGCTGTCCAGCCCAGTAGGGGAACAGAAGACAGAAAAAAAGCAGGAAGATCTTTCTTTGGGGTTAACTTTCCAACCCAGTGACCACCTTTTTTAGAAGACGATGGAGAGGAGAGGAGGGGAAACCCTGCTGGCTTTCCAGAGTTTCTCCCAAAACAAGGCACAACAAAAGTCTGAAGAATGCTCAGACATGAAAAGAAAGAACTTGCAAGACAAAACTTCACAACACACCCTAATATCACCCACTGTAGCTCTCTGAAGGGCTCTACTTATTAAAATACCTTGTGACAAACAGCAAAGATATTTTTGCCCTTTCTGTTTGCAAAGAGTTTGTGAAAATATTCTGTTATAGCTGCAGTGGGACAACCTACAGCTCCCAGACACTTGCAGATAAAATCAACTAGAGGTGCTTCATTAATATGAGCATGGCTCTGCATGAACACAGCTTAGGCAAGGGCCAGATGTAACAGGAAGTAGAAACCAAGGACAGCAGAGGTAAAGAACAGTGCACCCTTCCATTTTTAGGCACAGGCTCTCCAAAGTAGCTGCCCCATGACGACCCCACAGACACAGAAAGACTCCCAGTCAGTGTTTTCACAGCAGCAGCAGCCTCCTGCATGCACCAGTTACTGCAAAAACACCCCAACAAAAAAACTGATACAGGAAAGCACAGAACACGAGGATTCAAAACTTACCTTTTCCAAGATGAATTTGTTTAGGTAAGGCATGTAACCCTGATTGGAAACTGGGCCTTCATCATCATCCCTGAAGTGCTCTTCCAAGGCCACTGGGTCATGGGGAACGTTTAACACTGTGCACAAGTTGTGAGAAAGGACCTGAGGACAGAAGAGAAACCAGTGACTCTGCTGTCAGCTTTAACATGGTGTGTTCCCTCCAGAGCAGACTTGTGACTCCAACACCATGTGCAAAGTGACACATTGATGTCACCACAAGCTCTGCCCCACAAAGTTTTGTCAGAAGGCAAAACATAACTAAAAAATCTTGATTCAGTGCTTTCAGAGGGCTGCATGTTACAGAAGCAATGTGAGCACAGAGAGGTCCAGCCCTAAATGCAGCTACACAAGCTCCCCTTTGTACATATATCCCATGCAGCTGTAAACCAGGAGAGGCATGCAGGAACACCAGAGTAATGTTTGCAGAGTGAAGTCAGATAGCTTTCAAAACAACCACAAACACCTAGCCTTTGAAATGATACATATTTATATCCAGTGAAAATGAGTAACTAAGAAAACAACTCAATATGTAGCTTTAGTGTACAAAGAAATGACTATTCAGATTAAAGCATTAATTATGGATTTCTCTCATTTGCTTGCTTCTGGGCTGCTTCTCAACATTGACCCCATGTTTCAGTTGGCAAAGGAAAGTAATGTTACAGAAAGGGGAAGGTTTTGAGTGTGCTTCTCAAATTTTTATTTTAAAAAGCTTATTTGCATGAAGTATGTCACGAAAATGACACCAACACTCATGTCTGTTCTTGAGAAATGACCTTCAAGAAGAGACTACACACTTGACTAATTTTAAGGAAGTGCTGAATTACTGAAAACTAACTGGTAACCAGCACATCTCGACTTCTTCAGCCTGAGCTGAGCTTTGCAAGCACAGACCAACAGGAAGGCAGAGCCTGGGCAGCAGCAGCTCCTGTGCCACCAGCACTTCCCAAAACAAGGCAAAACCACCATCCCTTTTGCTGTTCACACTGTCTGGAGTCAGGTCAGACCTGTAACAAGCACTGGGGAGCCTCTGGGGAGCACTGGCTCAAGCCCAGTTGAGCCTCTTAAGATTATGGACCACCTACATGAGCTGGGTTAAGGATTTAACATCACCTGCCCTGCAATGGTCTGTGTGGAAAAAATGTAACAACAGCAAAAATTACAGCTAAAAATTTACAGAGGTAAAGCAGATCACATCTTTTGAAAAGGTATCTGCCAGTGCTATTATTTTTTCTAAGTCGACAACTACATAGAACAGAGTGCAACTGAATTTTGTGGGGTTTATAGAGAATTTTAAAAAACAGGCCCAAATGATGTAAAGAGAAAACAGTAAAAAACCAAATGTGCAGAAAATCTGTAAGCTTGTCTATTTAGGTGAGTAGACATAAAGTGGTCGAAGATGGAGTAGTTGTAAAAGAAGAAGTGAAAGCCTGAAGTTGTCAAAGCCTAGGAAATCAAACCAAAGCTACACATTTAAAATGTCTGGGCTTTCCCCCACCCACCTGTCCCCAACAAAAAAGAAAATGTACATTTACTATTCTGATGCATAACAAGGAGACAGCAGAATCTAAGTGTTAGTGACTAGAAAATACTACAATGATAGCCCGAGATGCGTATTCAGTTCAGAGGAGAATTCCTCTCTACATTCCTCCGAAGTTAAACTTGCTTTTAGGAAAGGAGATGTTTCCATGAAAAATACATATTTTCACTGATGTATGCTAATATTAAGGCATTAGAGCTAATAAGGTGTAGAAATTTAAAAACAGTTAAACAACAGCATCAGCCATAGCACTACAAAAGCTGCACGTCCCAAAGCAGCAAAAAGCATTTAGAAATTATCACACTTGATACCACTCTCCCTCAACAGTACATTTAAATTCAATCTATCCTTACCTCTAACCACCACATCAGACCAAGTATTTGAGTCCGTGTGATTTACATATGGGGTTGGGGGAATGTACTATCATGTGTGTTTCTCCTTCTATTTAAGGCTTCTGTTGTTATTTATAGAAGCCTGAGGGATTCTTGAATTTCTGAGAGAGAGAGATGATCATTATTTTCCAACCACACTGTAGTTGCTAATACTGTAACTAAAAAAATACTCAGCTAATAAAAATACTTTGAAAGTATGACTGATTTCAGCTTACTACCAAAGTAAATTAAAAGTCTCAATAAAATACTTTCTTATCATGACCTCTCTACATACTTGTCTTCTCCTTTTTTCAGTATTCTTGCTGTGCTTGGGCTGTCAGAAACCTAGGTGGTTTCCACACCAGGCGACAAATTTACCAGGAAAGAATTCCACTTTCAATGATTTTCTAAGATGTGCCTTATCTACGATCTTTCTGGTGCCCAGTGCTCTCTTTTCATAACTCAGGAAATTCCTCGGTGCCTGCCAAAGCCTGCCATTCTCTAAGGCAGCCGAGCGCCAGCTGAATTCTTCACTGGCAGGGCAAGCCTGAAAAATTCTGCCCTGAGGTCTCCTTTGGTTTGGTTTGGTTCTCTGAAATCACATTAACTGGACCAGAAGATAACTCTGTTAATTAACAGTTAAAAAAAAAAACAACTAGCTGAGCACTAGGTTAATTGGGGTACAAAAAAATCACCTTGCCTTGAGAAGCTACGTAAACCATGAGGACATTTTGCACCAGTCAGGATCGTCCCCCCAGTACCCAAAGGGCTGCTAGGCAGCTTTCTCTTTCCTCATTTATTATGCTCTAGATGACACGTTTAACAATTTACCTTCATGCCAAAGCCAGCTCCTGCCCCAGCCCAAAGACTCATCTCTGCTGCAGCACATGGGTCCCCAAACTGGGGTCCCCAAACTGGGGTCTGAGACAGCACAAGCAGCCTGCACAGGGTCCATGACACCAGTGCACTCCGGGTGCAATGCCTTCATTTTTAAGAGAAAGGTTTGTAAGAAAGATGCCTGGTGGCATCCCATCTTTCCCTGGGAACACTGAAGGTGCTCTCTTCCAAATACAAATACAAGCAGGCTTGCCCTGTTTCATACTGCTTTACCTTCAGGTCTACTCTCCCACAGCTGCTCCCCTCTGAGTTCCTGTTTTCCAAAACTTTTAGCACGTGTTGAATTGTTACCATCTGAGTAGTTCCATTCAACTATGTCCATAAAAGTGATCTGCACTTCTACAGGGAGAGGGAAGATCTGCTAGACTACTTACTGCTCAGTGACAAAAATTTGGCCCAGATGACAGTAGGAGCATTACCAGGGCAGACTAATCCTGCAGCAGCTATTGTCAGCTTCTTAGTTTTATTTTTTTCTTTTCCATCTTTCAGGGGGGTCTTCCCCCTCCCCGTCTTTTTCAGATTTTAAAATGTTGGCATCCCATATCCCGACAGCTCCATTCAGAGGCTTCGTGTGAATTCATTCCAAGACATTCTTGGCTCATCTCTCCCTGACATCCATGTCAGCAGCCAGCCAAAATAAGGCTACTCACAAGCACTTTCCCTTTTTCTTTTATGACCAGAGTTAAAGTAGCATCATATAAGCCCTTTGTCACAAATACCAGGTCTTTTCATCCAGGGTATGCCATAAACACACCATACCCTGCATCACCTCATCCCCAAGGTACAGCTTCCTTATTCACTCAAGTGGCAGATATCCCATTTAGAGCCTCATATTTAATGTCAGGGTTAGTGCAGCAGCCTCTTTCCCAGCAGGATGAGTGTATTCCAGCCCAGGTTCCTGACACTTGTGCCCTTTGCCCACATCATCTCCCATTCCTTCATTTGCTCCTGGGCACTCGCAGACCCCTCATCACCATTCTGATAGCCTCACTCTTCCTCTTGCCTGGTTTCAGCCTACACCCATCCAGTAGCCAAGGGAATTACCTGTGGCTCCCAGCCCTTAGGAAGAGCTCCTTGTAAACACACTCCATGTACTGCACATTTCTTCTGCATCTTCCCTGAAATCACTTGACAAAACAGAATCACAAAACCAATTAGGCTGAAAAAGACCTCTGAGATCATCAAGTCCAACCTATGACCAAACACCACCATGTCAACCAGACTACGGCACAGAGTGCCACGTCCAGTCTTTCCTTAAATGCCGCCAGGGACTCCATCACCTCCCTGAGCAGCCCATTCCAGTATCTCATCAGCCCCTCTGTGAAAAAATTCTCCCTAATGTCCAACCTGAACATTCTCTGGGGCACCTTAAGCTCTTGTCCTGTTGCTCGTTGCTGGGAGAAGAGACCAACCCCCACCTGGCAGTTGTAGAGTGATGTCAGCCCTGAGCCTCCTTCTCTCCAGGCTAAACACCCCCAGCTCCCTCAGCTGCTCCTCACAGGACTTGTGTTTTAGTTCCTTCACCACCTCTCTTGCCCTTCTCTGGACTCACTCCAGCATCTCAGTGTCCTTCCTAAACTGAGATGTCCGGAACTGGACACAGCACTCGAGGTGTGGCCTCACCAGTGCCCAGTACAGGGGACAATCCCTGTCCAGGTCCTGCTGGCCACACCATTGCTGATCCAGGCCAGGATGCCATCGGCTACCTTGGCCACCTGGGCACACTGCTGGGACAAAAGGTTAAACAGGCTGCTGAGCCGCTGGGAGCTGCTTCTCTCAAGCACAGTGTCATGACCCTGTCATTTCCTCACACTCCCTGTTTTAGTCTACAAGCTGCCTGAGCTTTCCTGGCAGAGCAGCATCCCTCCCGCACACCTCACCGACAGGATTCCTCACGGCTCCCCTAACACACACACTAGGAGCCCCTGGAATTACTCACGGTGACTAATTTCCTACCGCCCTTCACCGCTGCACAAAGCCGATTGTCCGCCCGGGGTCCTGCCCACTCGGCGCAGGCTCCCAACCCTGCCCCTGCCTCGCTACATTGTTCAAGGTCTTCCTCTCCAGCGACCATCCCTCTCACCCCTGATTACAGCATTCTTCCTCTTCCCACCGGCCACTGACTGCACGTTTAGTGGAAAGGCAGAGCAAAGATAAGAGGTACAATAACCCTATAATATCCCAGATATGAGAACAGACCAGGATAAATTTTCTAAGCCTGACAAGCAGCTGTGGTCACCCAAAGTTATAACACAGGCCTGAATGAGACAGTATTTTCACAAGTGGCTCACCATCCATATTCTGCAGATATCATCCAGCAATCCAAGACCCCAAGACTCAAAAAATCCACCTCAATGTAGGGCATAAAACAAAACAAGAACACCCAAGAAAATAAATCCACTGCCTAAGCAGAGACAAGTCACAAAGCAAGGTGTGGAAAAGCTTCCAGAGAAGATGTAAAAACTAATTGGTGAATCTTTCCAAGATCCAATCACACACACACACACTACAAGCAGTTTTGCTGGCTGTCAGGTGGACCTATATTTAAAGTCATGGTGTTTCAAGATCCAGATGAAAAGCAGATTTAATGCTCACATCTTGGAGAAACTTCTCAAACAAGTTATGGATCGCAAGAAAGATGAAATTGGATCTAAACGTAGGAAAGGAAGTAATTTGCATGTAGCTCATGCTGGAATCACGGCAGCAGCTGTAACTTTATACACAGAACTTACACCTGAGCCTTGCTGTATCAATGTTTGAGTGTGCCAAAACACACTGGCAAAACAATGACTATGTCCAGCTTTAAAGCTGTAACCTAAGAACAGAATACAAAAGTGTTTCTGCTGATGTAGAAAAAAGACTAAGAGCTGCAGCCAGCATAACCGTAGAACTTCTGAAGATTACCAGTTGAAAGAAAGCAGAAAAATCCAAACAACAAACAAACAAACAAATCAGTGCATATTGGAAGAAGATAATATTCAAAATTACACAGAGGACTGATTGACTGTCTCCTCTATCAGCAGCTTGGAACATATACAAAAGATACAAATAGATAAAAGATATCTCATGACATCCTTACTATTCCAAGCAAGTCCCATTTTTGCCCTCAAGCATTTGCTGTTTCTCCAGACTACAGAACAGACCCAACTGACTCACCTCCATCCATCTCCTCCAGATCTACTGAAAACAAATGTGTGATGCAAACCCTTTGAGTAGGGCCTCAGCTACAGAACACACACACATTTATTTTTCTCGTAATATTTAAAGTTAATTATTTATTTTTATGGAAGGCTCAAAGGCCACTCCTAGGCAGAGTAACTGGAAATCACTCCCTTTAACAACCAAATGTGCTATATTCAGGAATTTCCGTGCAACATATGGCACCACCTTATACTGGGTTACACAAACCAAAGACCCACTGCCAGTAAGTTCTCTTATTGACTTCAGCAGGTTACAACACTGCCATTCTCACAGAACAAAAAGGTTTTTATAATTTTTTTTAAAAAAACAGCAGTTCCACTAAATTATTAAGCATATTTTTCTATTGTCATGGATCTCTACCAACCTGTTGATCTCCAAGCATCATCTGTCCATTTTACAAGAGTAAAATGCATCTTCCTCATGATGATGAGAAACACTTCATTGTGAAACACCTTCTCAGGACAACATAGCCCTATCTGCATCAGATAAGAACTTCTCTTTTGCTGTCCTGCCTGCCCTTTTCAACACATCCATGTGGGGCTACTGCCACCATGCACACCTTTTCCCCCCATCAGTTTGGCACCGCATTCAGCATTTGCCACAAAAAGCCTATGTAAGAACACTCTATCCCTTCCTGTGCTTCCTGAAAAATAATTCCCACAGGAGAAGGTGGCAGCCTCATTTCAGACTTGTTTCTGCACCCCCACACCCTCCACCTGACACTTCCCACAGGAGTCACAGACAGAACTGCACAGACACACAAAGCCCTGCTTTTTCTGATGACACTGGACCAGGCCACCAGTAGGCTAGCAGCTTCTTTAGCCATTTCGTTCAGCCCAGCACCTGTGGATCTTGAGAGGTTTTGCACTGGCCTGCACAACAACATATTCAGGTGAATGCATTGAGCACACAAGGTGTGCATGACAGGAAAACAGGATTCCTATAAAAAGAAGGATGACAAAAATGAAAATAATAAAAAAAAAAAAGCTTCTCTGCAACCTGCTTCAGTTTGTCCTGTGAAAAACCCAGGACCTGCACACATTTTCAGCTCCAGTTCAGAGCCAGGTCTGGCGTGTCGCCCGATTCCTGTCCCTGCAGTCACTCCTGGCTGAGTTCAGCCCTAGCTCACAGCCCGATCACCCCACGAGAAGAAAAGGAGAAGAGGAACAGGCAGCATGCTGCCTGTTCTGGACCCTCATTACATAATGCTAAAAATAAAGTCCATGAGCGACCAGCCACTCTTGGAAATAGCACCCACAGCACGGGCACTGTCACTCGTGGAGTTAATCCCACAAAAGGCACAAACCTCGGCTAATTCCTGCAGCCCACAAAGGCTGAGCACAAGGACCCACAGTCTCGAATGTCAACAGGTGTTGCGTTCTTATTCAAAATATTTATTTAGCCAGATTCCTGCTATTATTCCCAGGCCAAGACGGTCACATAAAGCAGGGCCAAGACGGGACTGGATTCAGCGAGCTGCCTGAGAGCTCTTTTAAGAGTACAAACACTACTTCAGCGTATAAGCTAAGGAAAGAATGGCACAGTTGGAGCCTCTTGACTAACTCTCCTGTTTATATCCAAATAAGAGGGCACTGTGGAACCTCTCTCTCCCCTTGGCAAGCCGTGAATTTCACTTGAACGCAGCCAACCCCTATAGATGGGACCTTGTGGCTACCCCACAAAAGATTTAGGCCAGAAAGGGTAGCGAGGACATGCGGTTGAAAGCGGACCAGAAGCACAACAAGGGTTTGTGCACTGACATCTCGGGGAGGACGGAGCGCTTGCCTGGGCAGAATGAAAATCAGCCTGCCCGGGCTCCAGGACGGCTCCGCGCGTCCGGGGCCCGCAGGGACAGCGATGCCGTGGGACGAATCATAGGGGAAAAGGCGATTTACAGAGCCCTGAAAGCGATTCCCCTTGTGGCCTCGGAGGCGGCCGCCTCAGGCAGGTCCCAGCCCGCTCCGTGCCCGCGGTGCCAGCGCTCGGCGGGGACCGCCCGGGCCGTGCCCCGGCCCCTCGCACCCCCCCGGACTCGACGCCCCCCGCTTGCCTTGAGCTGTGACTTGGAGACCTTCCCGCTGCGGTCGAGGTCGAGGGCGGTGAAGGCGTGCCAGATGGACTTGAGCAGCTCCTCCTTGAGCCCCACCATGGCCGGCCCGCTCGCGGCCCGCGCCCGCC
>VZTZ01020728.1:252499-271914 GCA_013400955.1 Drymodes brunneopygia | reverse complement strand
GGAGCCCGGCCCCGCTCCCCCTCACCCGCTCCAGGGGCAGCTCCGCTCCCCCTCAGCCGCTCCCGCAGCCCAGCCCCGCTCCCCCTCAGCCGCTCCCGGAGCCCCACCCCGCTCCCCCTCACCCGCTCCAGGGGCACCCTGTCCCTCAGGGGCTCCTTCTCCGCCCTGCCAAAGCTTTCCCTCCCATCGCAATGGTGCGTTTTTTCTCTCATTAGGAAATGCACGCGGTGCAATGGACAAGCGCGGGGTTTTATCTCTTTCAGTTTATTTCTGGTGGCTCGCTTGTAACGCGAGTGAATAAATTGACGTTTGTCGCTTTGCTGTTCTTCAGCACAGTTAAAACACCGTTCTGAGTTTTCACCTCAGTTGAAACAGTAAATAATAGTCTTGTCGTTGTGATGTGCCACTAGATAGATAAAATAAGCACTGCATGGTAATGAAAGCTGTCGTGGACATATCAGTGAGCCTGATACTTTTCTATCTCTCCAAATAATTCCCCTCCTGGAAAATTGCGGGTTTTTGAAGAACAGGAATACAGCTGAGCCTGTGAACGGAGTTTATGAAAATCTCAGTGTTCCCTCACATGAGGAGAGCAGCTTTCCTCTTGGAATTTTTCTGCCCCAAAAGCAGCTTGGAAGGAAGGCTGCACACAGCTGGAGAGAGTGCACAGGGACAGCTAAAAAAACCCTCCTTCTCCACTACTTCCAGAGCAGAAGCCAGACAAAACGTGATCAAGAGGAAGAAGCTGTGTTGTTGGAAGTTTTTTTGAGAGTTGTTGGCTGTTTGGGGTAGGTTTTTTGTGTTAAGTCCTCTTTAATGCTGTGGGTTGGGAATAAGCACTGGTGAGGACAGCAGCTGTGCAAAGACTTCAACTGACATTAATACAACAAAATAAATTTATGCATAATTTCTTCTGCATGTTGCAGGAAAAGCAAATTATTATTTATGATGTATGTGCTGTGATCTCAATGGTCCTTTTTTCCTTTTTTTGTGTGAAGTCCCTATTTTTTGGCTAAGTGATGTGTTGATTGGTCCACCTAGCCAAAAATACCTCAGCTTTGGGTAGAAAAAGATGGAATGGCCTTTTTCTACAACTTGGTGGGTGTCTTCAGCATTTCAATCTGAACAGCAAATACCGTAAATCATGTCAGCAACACAGCCAGGATCCAAACCCCAAATGCACTGAAGCCCTCGGCCCAAAAGGGAACCATGCACTGAGAGAGTCGCAGCAGGCTTATTTTGGAGAAAAGGACAATGAGAGAGAAGTGAGGGATGGTGGGCATGGTCTTAGCATCAGAAGGTGCAAAACACTCTAACACTTATTGACTAACAAAATGAGACTCCTGCATGCACTATTTTCTGCATGAAATTGATAGAAAAGCTCACACTTTTCTGTCTGTCTGTAAATGTCAAACCCACATACATTGCTTTGGACGCTGCTTTCGACTGACATTCACAGAACACAGCCCATGATCACCTCAAGGTTTTATTTTCATGGGTTTCACACAGAACCATTAAGATCCCAAACTCAAGACACATAATAAACAGGAGAGGGGAAAATGAGTTTTTGCCCAATTTAAGTCTTCAGCCAACTGCATCATCAGAACAAAAATAGCACTCCAAGTGAAATAGTTCTGGCAGGTACAGTTTGATGAGTGTTTTGTACCAGGTGGTGCTGGTTTGTTGTGATTCCAGTAAGAAAGGCACTCAGACTCCAAAGTGTGACTTAAAATACTTAAAATAATTTATTGCAGCCAACATTATAGTGGAGAGAACAGTGTAGATAACCTTACATTCCTTCAGGAAGCCTGGGCTGCCCAGCATCCACCAGGGGCAGCACGTCTCACAGATGCTGCCCATGGAAAATTTGCACCATTTTGGTCATTCAAGCTATTACAGGATTTTCATACAAGGAGACAACTCTGTACATTGTTTCTATTGCCAAACATAAAGGATGTTCACGCCAGAACCCATTGCTGGCGTTTTTGGGTAAAGTGAAGGGCACGCAGGGGTGTCATTGCAGGTACCATGCAGGAGCTGCCCAAAAAATCCTGTGGGACAATCAGCCAAGGAAAAAAAAGTAGAAAACCCCAAACAAACAAAAACCAAGCAAACAAAATTTAAAAATCAGACTTTGGAATCCACAAACAATTATTTATGCTCTTTCCTCAAGATGAATAGTGTGAACTATATGATTAACAAAAAAATTTATTTGGATTAAGTTTCCTAACAAATCTGATTTTCTAACATTATAGCTGTTACTATTATCAGAAACATCTGCCATCCTGAAACACATTAGCATTTCTCCAATTTCAACACAGCTATTCCACTTAAGAAGGAAAGAGATAACTTTTATATAGGCAGATAATTTGGGAGCTGGGCACCCACAAGGTCACCAGTAAAACCAGAACATCCTTATTAAAGTGCATTAAAATACAGTTAAATTCTGTGAAAAGTCACTGAAGAAAAGAAATTGATGTAGTTCACCCATCAATCTTCTAATGGTAGGGACTTAATCTCTGCTTTGAACAGAGTTCAGTGATTTTTCTGGTAGTTTGGACTTTTGGTAAAAACAATAGAGTGAAAAAACAAAACAAAATGCCCCACAAATTGTAGAGAACAACAAAACCCCACCACACCCACACACATAAAAACCAACCGACAACCAACAACAAAAACCCAACCAAACAACAAAACAGCAACAGTCAAAAAAACCCAAAAAAACCAAACCACAACCCCCTCCTCCAAACCCTGTGTGCTGCCTTTCATTTTCTCTTCATTCTTTTTGCTGGCTTCTGTTATTCCTGATTTAAATAGCATACTAAAATCCTTTGCCAGAAGAGGATTTGTTTTCACTCAGAATACAAATCATCCCATTCAGGTCACTAGGTTAGCAGTCCATGTTTAATTGTTTAATTAAAATGAGTGGTTTATACAAGTCTCAGCTGTTCCATCACTTGGTAGGTTAATCAAAAGGATGGTTACAAGTTATACATAAGCCTAGTACATGATTTTATAGAGTCATACACATATTTCAAATTGTTTTTATAGGATTGAACTGAACAAAACCAGTTAAAGTGCAGTTCATGTGCAGACAAACTTGCTGTGGAATGAAACCTTTGTTTTCTATGCTTACCCAAAATAGCTTTAACAAAGTTACAGGACTAACAGCATCCACACCCAAAGCGTGAGTTATTTTAAGCAACCCTTCTATTTTGATATGCTAGTCTGGATCTTTGCTTATCAAAGACTTTACATTGTGAACCTTTGAAGATAAGATTGACATGTAATCCATTAAATATTAATTAACAGCAGTCACACTTAACCAAGAAACCCTTGACAGTACTACATAAACCCTAAATTGGATTGTGTGCTACAAAAGCAAGTTCTGATGCAACTTCACAGACTTCTGCTTTTCCTGAAAGTTGTCTGAGAGCTCAGCAACTTCATTTTAAATCTGTGCTTATTCTAATTTTGTTTCCTCACCACAGTTAAAAACATGACTGAAGGGAGGGAAAACTGGCTCTGTCTCCCAGAGTGACTCACAGTTTCAGGAAGGAGCTTTAGTTAGACCCTGCTGAGGCTCAGCCTTGAGGGGTCAATCACTTTTCTCTTGGTCCTCTTTGCAGAAGCTTAATTACTCCTCGTTAGCCAAATAATAAGTATTTGTCAGGGAAGTTCTAACCAGAGGAAAGATTACGCACTTGAACCGTTACTAATTTTGTTTTATGCCACTGAGTCAGTTAAACTGACATCAAGGAAAGAATTCCGGCACTGCAGTTTTCTGCTCATTGTTAGCCCAGGGAAAAATCTTCCCAGCCTTGGCTGGACCAGTCATTTTCATTCTCCACAGGAAAACTGAATGGAAGCAAACAAAAATTGAAGACCATTAAGCCAACTTTGCAGCAAACTCTGTGTCCAGTATCTGCCACTTTGCTGCAATGCTGCAGGAGAAAACAAAACTGCATCAAATGCTGGTGTTTATTATCAATGTGTTAAATTCTGAATGGACTCGTTCTGCCATAAAACATCTCAAGGAAACTTTGGGGCAGAGCATAAAAAGTAGTGAGTATATTTGACATAATAGCATGACCTAATCCTTGAGCCATCTGAGGAATTTGGTTGTTTGTGTTATTTTAAAATACTTCAGTAGTTTTAGGTGAAATGGGAAGCAGCATTAGATGCTGAATCAGAATGGCAGTTTAGTCTCTCCTACCAAAAAAAAAAAAAAAAAAAAAAAAAAAAAAAAAAAAAAAAAAAAAAAGTGAATTTTCCATTCACTTCTAAGACTTCCAGAGCAATCTTTAAAGGGATGACAGCAAGGCACACCTATTTCACTACAATTTTCTGTTATTTATACATATGTGCACAATACATGCATCTTTATTTAAACTTCAGAAAACAAACATAATGGAGGGGTAAAACCTTTCAGTTCCCCCCTGGTAACACACTTCTTACTCTACACCTTCAGCTGATAAGGTATTTCTCACCAAGTTGCAGGATTCACCATAGAGAACAAAATACCACAGACACCTTACCTGCAGAGAGGAAGAGGAAATTCAATCCCACGTGTGCTGCAGTAACCATCTGATACCATCTTTTGGGATGGCAACTGGAAAGAGAAATAGCCAATGGAAAAAGCCATTTATGCAGGGTTAATGTAGAAGTCAGAATTATGGAATCTTTAAGGTTGGAAAAGACTTCTAGTATCACTGAGCCCCCCTGTTAACCCAGCACTGCCATGTTCACCACCAAACCACTTCCCTCAGTGCCACATCCATGTGTTTTTTGACTTCCAGGGCTGGTGGTTCCACCACTTCCCTGGACAGCCTGTTCCAAAGCCTAACAACCTTTTCAGTGAAGAAATTTTCCCTAATGTCCCATCTAAACCTCCCCTGGAGCAGCTTAAGGCCATGTCCTCTTGTCATGTTGCTGTTACCTGGGGGAAGAGACTGACCCCGTTGGCTCCTTTTAAGCAGTTGCAGAGGGCAATAAGGTGCCCCCCAGCCTCTTTTTCTCCGGGCTAAACACCCCCAGCTCCCTCAGCTGCTCCTCACAGGACTGGACACAGGACACAGCGCTCGAGGTGTGACCCCACCAGTGCCCAGCACAGAGGGACAGTCACTGCCCTGCTCCTGCTGGCCACAGTGTTTATGCCACAAGCCAGGATGGCCTTCTTGGCCACCTGGGCACACCCAGCTTATGTTCAGCCACTGTTGACCAGCACCCCCAAGTCCTGTTCCCCTGGGCAGCTTTTCAACCACTCTGCCCGCAGCCTGCAGCACTGCCCGGGGTTACTGTGACCCAAGGGCAGGATCTGTCACCTCGCCTTGCTGAACCTCATGCAATGGCCTTGGCCCATCAATCCAGCCTTGACTCAGTGTCTACAAGATCAAAAGGAGTTTAAAACCCCATGTGAGAAGGTATAGGTCAAATGTATGGGGAGATTCTGCCCTGAACATCTTAAGACCTAAGTAGATGAGAGTGGAAAGAGGCAAGAGGAAAGAGCTGCAGATGCAGAAACATCACCTAAGGTTGGTGAGACTACTAAAGGTTTGGAACAGCAGGTGTTTCTTTTGTCCCTTCATCCCTATCCTGCAAAGCCTTGCCTAAAATGCTTTCATTAGTGGTGCCTTCTGCTGTCTGGAAATCAATAGGTGTACAAATCTCCATCAGGATGTAGGCTGAACATGTAGAATCTTCCTGTGTGTAAATTCAGCACCAGCAGCAGGTTTATGTCCATCAGCCCACTTGTCCGGCTGCAACCCTTGGGATACACAGAAAATCATTAATCAGAGTCAGGCCACTTAGTCTGCTTTCATCTGGAGTCAAACAGGAATCAGTTTAGACCAGCATGATAATTCAGATGCCATGCTAACTGCTCAAATTGTATATTATAAGGCAGTCAAATGACTGTCAAAAGGAAGACCTTTGAAACCAATGCTTCAGCTTTTTCAAGACTATCCAGAATCTCAAGTTCATTTTTTAGGCATGTACAACCTCAGCTCTCTGAGCAACATGTTAAACGATAATAAATTGCTTCCTGTTTAATTAGGCACAGCAATATTCTTTCCTCGGGGCACCTCCCTTTCCCCTAGCCCAATCCCATCATACTTTGGGAAGACAGAATCTTCATCCAGTTCCAGCTGCTCAGACAGCAGCAGGACCTCAGTTTCCTGAGTGCTGTTCTGCCCAGTTTCCTCCTGCTTTCTCTGTGTTTCTGGAGCTGAGAACCTTCAGAGGGAAGAGAGGGCTCAGCAGGGCTCAGCCCTGATTTTCACTCTGCTGGCCATGTTTAGACCCGGGCCCTCAAGCCCAGTTTTAGCAGGAATATTTGTAGGCACCACACACAGAGGTGTATTTAACATATGGACACCTTACAGACCAAACCACACGTTGTGAGTGAGGGTGCCTTTTCCTAGCCCACACAGCCAAAGGGGTGAGTGGGGATGAACAAACTGAAAAACGCTAACCTGAGCTCCTGCTGGCAAGAATGCTCAGTCACTGCTGCAGAACAAGGGTCGGGTGTCACACCGGCACACAAACACTTCAAAGACAAAAATTCAGTGCACAGTTAAAGATTCTGTCCAGCAGGTGCTGCTGGAGACTACAAAACACAGCCAGGCAAGGTCCAGCTGGCCAGCTTTTGGGAGGCTGTCAAACACCTGGTGCTCCCCTGGCCCACATCAGCAAGGACAGGGTGCCTGAGTAGATTTTTGTTCATGAAACATTTCAATGTTATACTATAATGCAAGCTGGACATTGAAATCCTGCTTTGAAATATACAAGCAGTGCCTATCTCCATTTCTGAGTGGAGGTAAATCTTGCCTGTGAGTTCAAAATAAGCCAACTTGACTGTAAGCTTTTCAGGTTTTACATTTTAGTAATTTAGATCCCTTCCAGTTAATAGGGCAACAGGATATTTGGAAACTGAAAAATGAACCCAGCAAAAACTATAAAAAAACCCTGGACAACTGCTGTGTGGGGATACCTTACCAAAAAAAAAACCTAGATAACTGCTGTGTGGGGATACCTTACCAAAAACAAACCAAAAAAACCATACAAAGATGGGTCTCCAATTGTATTTGGGCGGTAATGGCATAAATAGAATTTCATGCAGTATTTGAACACCAGATGTAACTCAGTATTTTTTTTAAGTATAGCACTTATGATTCAATGCAATAGTTTAGCCTGCAAACCCATCAGTATTCCTACAGACAATGGAAAGGTTTGAACTGCAAGATGAATTATCCAAACAGTGAATCAGTCCTTGATAATCGAAATTCATTTTTCAGTGTTAAATGGTGTCATGTCTTTACAGGAAATCTTTTGGTCAGAAGATGCAGAAAGACTGAGCAAGACCAGGCAGGTGGTGCTGTACAGTAGTTAGAAGATGGAGAAGACAAAGGAGCAGACAGATGTTTAAAGGAGGTGGGGGGATGAAGTTCCAGCTTTCAGGTATTTTTACATTCACTTTGAGTTCTTCATGAAGTCATGTAGTCTGATAAAAAAAAAAAGTTAAGCTACTATGCTTCATCTGTATTGGAAATTTAAGCTATTCAGGAGAAATATGATGAAGTATTAAATTTTGAAGAACACATTTGCCACCCAGCTCTAATGCTTGCTTCTTAAATTGAGGTAAAGCTTTCCTCTTCAAATGCTGAAGCTCATCCTGTTACACTATGCTTGGTTGAATTTCAACTACAAGCATTTTTGTGAGAGTGAGAAGCTTCTTCTTCCACCTGCAAAGGCAGCTTGCTCAATTACAGACAAGTTTGGTCCAAGTCTTGTTTTTGCAATAATTTGTAAGCTACCACGATTACTGTAAGATTGTTCCTATTAAAAAAAAAAAACAAAAACAACCCTTCAATGTCAGTAAAAATAGATACCACTTCTTACTCAGTAAGCATCTGAATCATGAATCACTGGATGCTGGGAATATTCATGGGAAGCATTAACACACACTTCCCAAATTCTGTGCTCCTTCCCACTAGCCATTGTTGCAGTCAGGATTCACTGCCTCACCATTGGCACCAGGAAGGCTCATGAGAAATCATAAAATAATAATAAAATAAAATATAACAATAAAGTTTCACCATTCTCACTGCTCCCATAAACTACTTTAAAACCCTGAAACACCTTTTTAAAGCACTGTGCTTGGCATGCAAGGCAAAGTTAAAACATCTAAAGTCACTCCAGTCCTATGGTTTAAGCTGAGCACCCCTTCAATGGCACACAAAGCCTGTGACCAGCACCAGAATAGACCCAGAGAATTATTTAGGTTGGAAAATACCTTAAGATTATGGAGTCCAGTTGTTAACCCAGCACTGCCAAGTCCAGCACTCAACCATGTCCCCAAGTGCCACATCCACACAGCTTTTACAGAACCCCAGGGATGTGACACCAGCCTGTTCCAAGGCTTGACAACTGTTTCAGTGAAGAAATGCTTCCTAATATCCCATCTAGACCTCCCCTGGTACAACCAGAGGCTGTTTCCTCCTCTCCTATCTCTTGGTACTTGGGAGAAGAAGCTGGCTCCCGCCTGGCTACAATCTCTCTTCAGGCAGTTGTGGAGTGAGGTGCCTCCTGAGCCTCCTTTTCTCCAGGCTAAACACCCTCAGCTGTTCCTCACAGGACTCTCCAGACCCTTCCCCAGCTCTGTTGCCCTTCCCTGGACTCTCTCCAGCCCCTCAATATTTTTCCTGAACTGAGGGGCCCTGGACAGAGCACTCGAGGTGTGGGGGACAATCCCTGCCCTGGTCCTGCTGGCCACACCATTGCTGATCCAGGCCAGGTGCCATTGGCCACCTGGGCACACTCTTGGCTAGTGTTCATCTGCTGTCAAACAGCAGCCCCAGGTCCTTCTCCCCTGGGCAGTTTCCCAGCCACTCCTCCCTCCCACAGCCTGCAGCACTGCCCGGGGTTATTGAGACCCCAGGACAGGACTTAGCACTTGGCCGTGTTCAACCTCCTGTGTCCTGAGCCCATTGATCCAGCCCATCCAGATCCCTAAACACTGCAACAAAAACATCTATTTTACATTCTCTCACAAACAAGACAGGGCTGTCTTATAAAGTAAAAACCTGAAGGTATTCCTGCATATCAATTTTTACTGATAACTGCATATTAAGTTACCTAAAAGCAAGACTCTGAATTTCACTGTCATATGACTAGAACAGAGAACTCTTACTTGGTTATTTTCTGCTAATTGCAAAGCTGAATTTTATGACAGTCTGTAGAATTCAGATACAGCTTCTGAGTCACCTGTGGCTCTAATAAAAGGTAAAAACTTCCACAACAGACTGATCTATTGAGATTTATTTACTGTGTCTCCCTTCTTTACATTTCTCTCCATGCCACAGAACAGGCCATTATTGTGTTCCTGAAATATTCCAAATACTCCCACTGTTTTCTTCCCAACTTATACATAATCAGTTGTCTTCCCATTCTCAGTAATTCCTGCATTTTCTCCCTTACCTCAGACCCAGCTCTTTTTTCACACAGTTTCTATTCCTCCACCATCACTTCCACTCCTTCCAGGGGTTTGATCTTTCCCATTCCTGAGGCTGCAGAGACAGACTGCTATGGACACTAACACATCTTCTAGGGTGCTTCTCTCCTAACTATCAGCAAGTTTCTTATCTCAGTCCCACTCTCCTGAGAGGGAACAACCACAAGCATTAGGCATGAGTGGGAAGCAGATCTCATCAGGATTTGCCATAGCACATTCCCAACTCAGTATTTTATTTCTGTAACTACAAAGTTAAATAAGTGTTACACAATATTAAACAAACAGAACTTTTAACTTTAATATTCAAATTCAACACTAGTAAGAACAAATAGAGCACAAAAGGGAAACATTGTTTGAAGTAAAATGAATGAAGAGACAAGCCAGTAATCAGAACAGTTCTTCTGTCAGCCTAGGTTCAATATCAGCACCGGTTCTGTGGCCACATTCTGTTCCACATTTTGGAACTTCCAACTCAATAGTTAAGCTGTGTCTGTTGGCATCCCAGACTGCAGTTTCTGCATAGTACACTATAAGCATGATCAAACTTATGTACATAAACAATGAAAAACAACCTGAACACGCTAAACAACTATTTACAAGTACTCCAACATAAAAAAACCCAAACATACAATAGCCTCAAGAATGGGCAACTGAAGAAAATAAGAACATTCAGAGAACCTTATTAGAAAGAAGAACAAAACATCAATAGCAAAGACATTAACAATTGCACTACACTAATACAGAGTCCAAATATTAAATTGGTGCATTTTTTCACAATGCACTAGCTTTGACAGAAAAATGCTGCCTTCACTAAAATGCAGCTTACATTTGTTTCACTTAATTGCTTTAACAAGAAGCCTATTAACACAATAATGATTGTTTTAATGCTACAGTTTACAGCAAGGACGTTGAACTAAAAATAGCAGCAGTTCCACATGGCACTTAATTCCACAGGTTCCTAAACTGTGGTTTATGCAATGCCTACAAAGTGCTCCCAGTTGAATACACAAATAAAATTCACAACAAAAGTCTACCTGACATCAGGTACACTGACTGTAGGTGGCCTTAAAGCCTGTCTTTCAAAATTTATTCCCCCTCTGCTCCAAAAAAAAAAAAATTAACTATCGAAGTAAGGCCCCCTCCCTCCTTCTTAAAAGATTCGGGATATTGCTTCTTCTTACGATGCTGTATCACTACAAAGCAGCACACCACTCTAGTGGTTAACCCTGGGACAAGGTAACATCCTCTAACAGTGTAACCGAAAGGCTTTGGGGTAACATCCAGGACAGCAATCGAGTCCATCAGCTCCAATGGCCAACACACAATCGGGTAAAAACCCACAAGCAACAGCTCTCAAACTGGCGATACTGATCACAAGAACCAGGGAACTGAAGGCTCCCTTCAGTCCCCCAGGCCTCGCAGCCGTGGCCACCCCTGCAGCTGCCCGTGGTCAGTAGATGGTGAGGCTCAGGGAGCGGTTCATCTTCTTGCCGATGAGGCGCGACGGGCGGTTCTGCGTCGTGGATCTCGTGGTCATCCTGTCCGTGAACAGCGCGCGCTCCTCGGCCGCTGCCTTGGCCAGCTGGGCCTTCTTCAGCTCCCTGCAGCACAGGACAGACAGGGTCACTCCAGGACACAGGCTGAGCACAGCAACACACAGCAAACCAACTACAGCGAGCCACAACTCAAGAATTTAGGTCAATTTTAGGTCATATAATTCACATCCACCTGTTTCCAACTCAGAGGGCAGAGGTGAAATGCTCATTACTTGTCCTGGGTTTGCCCTCAAACCAATACACTTGTCTAGATGTTTTATTTTGAAAAGCAAGGGAAAGAAATGAAAAATTCACACAACCCCCAGTTCTGAAATCCAGCCTGTTACAAGCAGCTCAACACTTCAATTACCAGGACACAATACGGTGCTTTCACTTCCTAGCACAAGGCACGTGCTAAGTCAGAGTTCATTACTGAGGTTTGCCCAAAGGAAATGTATTCAGCCAACACCTGATCTTCTGTGGGAGACTCAGATGAATACAGGTGTGGGTACCTGGCAGCAGACATCCCAGGAAGCATCCTTTCCCTTTTGCATACCCACATCAAAAGCTTATCACCACCTCCACGTTTTTTGCCTACCAAAAATGGGAGCCTGCAAGGCAGAGTTACTGCGGGCAGCACAGGCCATCACCCCAGGCAACACTTCCCACTGCTCTGTTTCAGAGAACTACCAACCCCCAGGCTGGGGACAAAGTTAAATCAAACTCAGGATAAAACCATAAAAAGTCTAACTAAAGAGCACAGCTGTCTTTATAAAGGTTTCCCCCATAGACTGCTTTTCTCCCTTCCTCAAATACTGACATGTGGCTAGGCCTAAGCCTTCCCCCATACTTTTTCTTCCACTATCTCAAACTATCCATCAGAGAACTTTCTCTACTCTAAGAGCTAGTATTTGTAATCTCACTTCCCATCTGGCTGCAGAGCGAAATCAAATTTTACAAGCTCGCTGCATATTGATGTAGGTGTATTCAGTTTTAGGCTGCATGTTTAATAAGCAATTCCCATTCCTGTAAGCCAAAGTATTATTCATTAACACCCGTGCCCCATCTAATCACCCCCACATTATCACTGTGGCAGTTCCCAGAAAGAGAATGCAACCAATTTTCAGTCCTCTTCCTTGTGAGCATCAATCACAAATACACACGTGTGCTCACCCAATCACCACACCATTACCAGGAAAATAAGTTTTACATTATCCTTCCACTCTTCCCTAGAAGTCTTGAGTTCTTGCCTAGAAATCTTGGATTCTTCCTTCCTCTGAAGAGGACAGCACAGTAGAAAAGCTGAGTTGCCTTAAAAGGATTCCTTTCACTGAAGATGACTTACACACAAAAGTGCATTTACATTTAAAAGTGTACTTTAAATGGTTCAAATGCAGAAACTTAAGAAAACACAAACCCCAAAAAACCCAAACCCTCCCCCCATCAAGTAACTATCTGAAGTATCTTATGGAGCACTATGCCACACAACATTAAAAATTACTGTGGCTAAGCGTTCTTTTTAAATCATTCTTGGATTTATATGGATGTATCCCTCTCATTGCCAGTCCAGAAGCTGTTTTCACCCAACACTAGCTTTGCCAGTTTTTTCTTTCAAGTGATGCAAAAATATGTTGTCTTCATACAAGCAAGCAATTTACCTCAGCAAATCTGCCCTTTAACAACCTGCACAAACTATTTGATTATTTTTTCGAAGTAATTCATAATGTTACAAAGATAACCATCTAATCTAGTCCATCTGGCTGTGGTCAGACTAGCAATGGCAAGATAACAAGTAACAATGGAGTGAACCTGAACATGGAATTAACATCTTCATCCAAGACAAACCACTCAGAAAGAAATCAGTGTTCTATATTCCTCCATAAAAGCTTGCCTATAATGCATAACACATGCAAAGGTAACTGCAGTGAAAGAGTCAGACAGCTGCTTAATAATTTACTAACACTTCCCCTGAAACTTAAGCAGAGATCTGATTCTCCTAAAGGGAATCTCTTCTTCCAAGCTGTAATTCAGAGTTGAGTGTTTGAGCAAGGAGTAGGACAAGATGACCTTCTGATACAAGTGACTCTCTGGTGACCCAATAACACTGCTGTGTACAGGTCAAATTAGCCCAATAACATTCCTGATGTGCCATTTCATTCAAGTTCAAAATAGGTCATTTAAGCCATGTTTTCCAATATGTTTCAACGTACAAATTACCTAGGAAAACAGAGACTCAAATCACAGATGTAAGTTAGGCTATACCTGTCATGAACCTGCAACATTTGTTTAAAACCATAATGTTCTTGAATACTAATGCCTTGAACACTACTAGTGCTGAGAGAATACTTGAATACTAAGGCTGTTGAGATTCCCTCAGAGTGTTCAAGCAGTTCTTTCTATGGAGAAGGCTCCTTTGAAAGTTCCCTGACCCACTTTGTACTCTCAGGTGCGCACATGCATACAGATTTGTGATCTCACACACAAACAAGGACACTCCTGTTTTATCATCTCTCCCCTGTCAGGTGAGAACCTATTAGAGATGAAATCCTATTGAAGGACCCTAAGCAGCTACTTACTTCTGCAAGAGTGAGTTCTTGAATTTCTCAGCATTCAGCTCTATCCGGAGCTGCTCCGCGCTCTTTTTTGCGGCAGAGAGGAGCACTGAGTGCTTCACCAGTGCCACGGCTGAGGGCCTTTTCTCAGGATCAGGATTAATCATAACCTTGGGCAAAAAGTAAAGGCATCCTCGTTAGGGTCAGCAAGACAATAAATCACACTTATCAGTGAACCACTGGAACAGGAGTTCTTACTTTTAGCAGGTCTAGTAATTCTTGAGAAAGCACTTGTGGTAGCCTGGGGAGTTTTCCTTGCCGGATTTCGTGCCACTGGTCCCCGTTAGTTGGGAGTGGTTCAGCCCCAGCAGCACAGACAACAGTCAGAGCAAGAGCAAAAATATCTGCTTTTGGCAAGTGAGTGTAGTTCTTGAAAAGAAAAAAGAAAACAATAAATGAAGCATTTTTTTCTAAAGGAAACAGCACGCAGGCCTAACATCACTGGTTCCCACAAACCAAACAGTTACCTCTTGTAGGACTTCATTTGCAAGGAAACGGCTGTCACCTTCCTCCACCTGAGGACTAGAGACTCGAGTTACATGGCCCAGGTCACCTGCAAGGAGAAAAGGAAGTTACTTTTCAGAAGACAATGAGCTGATGCAATTGTTTTGAGCACAAGGGTGCTGTTTCTCACCTATTTTAAATATGACTCTATCAGATGACCAGTCATCATCATCACCTTCCTCTAAAGTTATACTCGGGACTGATGTTCTAGATATGAAAATGTTACCTGAAAAAGAGCAGAATTGTTAGAAGGAACATTTCTGTACAATTTCCGCTTGACCTACTTTCCCTACAGTTTGCTTTAGCCATGCAGAGATTTTATTTGTACATATACCCTGTTCAAAGAGTGAGAAGCTATAACTGACTGGCTGTGGCCCCTCTGCTGGGAAGGCTGCCAAGTGTTATGCAAGTAGAGTCAATTACACAAAAAAGACCCAAGATAAACTCAACAGTTTAAGTCTGCTGGCCAATTTTATAACTGACATCTTTGTGCTCCTATTCAGGACTTGAGGGAAGAATTTACAGTTAGTAAGGTGTGGCTAACTGTTCATTTTTCTACAGCAGATTAAATGAACTGAGCAAGTTGTCAATAGAGAGAGAAAAGCAGTTACAAACTTACTAGGTTTGATATCCATGTGTACCAGGGACATTGAATGGATGTACTTTAAACCTCGAGCCACTTGCAGCAGCAGGTCCTTCAGTTCTGGTTCAGTGAAGTAACGCATATTCCTGTAATTCTCACTTATGGCATCTGCTAAACTGCCACCTGAAACAACAATAAACAAAACAAGGTATTTTCTTTACAATGGCAACTAGGCTCCCAAAATTAAGTGACTATATCACAAAGAACTTGCTGGCAATAAACAGTAAGTGTAAAATGTAGTGCTGTATCTTCTTTTTAGCCATATAATAATATAGTAAAATTCTTTTCTGCTGTAGTTGCCACACAAACTAACAGGATATCAACCAAAGGAAAGGTCTTTCTCTTCCAAATCTCTGGCAGGGCACCAACAATAGCAAAATGCTTCAGAAATCAGGTTTAATCTCCCTTTTTAATGGAAACTCTAGCAATTTTCTCTATTCCAGCTTGTACTATTGTACAGAAGAAAGAACAATTCTGTAACTTTGTACAGTTTTTGCTTCATCCATCAGATATCCCTTTTCCAGAAAGGAATATCAGACACTTTGAGAGAAAGACAGCATGAGCTATGAGTAGGGTAATCAATTCCTAACTAGTATTAAGAGCTTGTAGATGCCAGTATGTCACCTTTACTCACCATTGCAATATTCATTCTGTATCAGCATGTGATCATCCTCTGCCCATGCAGAGTAGTACCTCACTACATGAGAGTGCTGGCCCAGAACTGCATGTGCATAGACCTCTCTTAAAGCATTCTGCCTGTTAGTCACAAAAAACAACAGCAATGTCAGCATTGTGAGGTGAAATTAGTACAATTTCTTATCACAATAAGTATTTCTAATAAAAATATTCCTATTCAGTTCTGTGGCACCCTAAGGTGGATTTGTACTTATATCCAAACAGGTAAAATAATTTACATTATTTACAATAATTTACATTTACATTCAGAATAATTTACATTAAAAGACTTAGTATATGGAACATCAAAAAACAGAGTTTGATGTGGGTAATTCTTGAGGGAGCTGCCACTTTCAGCAGCAAACTTTGAGAAGCATCACTGAAGTTTTAGGGAAAAGATAAAAGTCATCATAAGCCACTCAACATTCCTACCTTGGAAGTCTGGTACACAATTTTGTGCAACTCAGACTTGTGGGGTTTTATATTATAACTATTTGAACACTGTGGGGCAAAGTCTTGAATCACTGGCTCATTCAGAAATGCCAAAAAATACCCCCAAACTGACTTAACTCATCTGCATGTGACTCAAACTGACAAGGATGAGGACTCAGATGGGAATAGTGCCTTCCTTTTATCTCTCAAAGGACCACCTTTGCATGGAGGCATTATTCTCACTTTGACAACAATCTTTTTCCACACACAATATTGGGATAAACACCTGGCAGGAGAGAGGCCAATCAGCCTTTTCTCCCCAGTACTGCACAGTACCTGGGGGCTGGGTGGGGAAAGGAGCTTCAACATTGTCTCTGTTTTACATTTTATTTATGTTTGTTTCATACTCTTCTCTTAAATGCCTTCTCTAGACACCAACACCGAGAGAAGATTTTAAGTTTTAAGAGCAGGGTGTACTTACTCATCCACTGAGCCAGCCAAAGGTTTCTTGGATCTCTTTATTGCATAGATGCAGCCATCCAGCCTCTTGACACACTTGAACACAGAGCCAAATTCACCAGACCCAATCTTCTCCAACTCATGGAATTCAGTTGCATACCGACTCTTCATGTTACTTTCTGTTATTGTTATCCTCTGCAAAGATCACCAAGGAAAATATTTACATCTGCAGATGCACAAACTGCTAAAATCAGCATCAAGGTTTAAAGATTAAATACCTTAGCAGGTCTCATGGTTTCCTCTTCAGGCTCTCCATCACTTGGTTCCATATCCTCTCCACAAGAGCTGAAATTCACACCAGAAATAATATGGTTTAAGTAAATTTAAAACTGAAGCCCAGAAGCTGTTGAATTTTTCTGAGATCTAGTTCTCCTATTCCACCTAATTTTAGTTAACGAACTGAACACCAGACATCTGCAAACACAAACCCATAAAATTGCCATGCTAATATCTTTATCATTTCTTTCTTCATGTTTCACACTAGTATTTAATCCAATTTTTTCCCTCCTCAAGAAAAGACTCGGCATGGCCCATTCCATGAAGGAAAAAAGACCAGGACACAGCCTAGCCTAGCCTCTCTGAACGCTAATAAAAAGATTTAGTGCTAAATGATTATTTCATTATATCAGGCATCTTGCAGCACATACTTTAAGAGCTGTATTATACCTTGCTAACAATCTGCAAGCAAAAATACTTTCTTAGAAGCAATTTTTGCAGCCAAAAGTGGTTCTAAACACAAGCTTAACAAAGGAAGCTCCAAGTCACTCACTCATTCCAGTGTATCCTCTTCCTCCTACGACATTTGCCTTCAGAGTTGTGAAGGAACATGGAATCAGGGGTGAAGGGATTGATGTTCACATGAGGTGTTTGTCTAAAATCTTCTTCTTGCTTCTCTGATTTCCCAACATTCATAAACAGAGAGCCCCCTCGAAGTTTGACTGAGCTGGAGCCCAAACCTTGTGCTTTAGAAAGCAAACTCTGTCCCAAAAGAAAGAAAGAAAGAAAGAAAGGAAAGACATTTATAGCCTTGATATTGCTTTAGACATAAAACAGTCAGGTGATGCCTGAAGCCATCATTACAATATTGTCTAATTAAAGTTAGCGTGAGTTGTTTAAACACCTGTATGTACATCAAGAATAATTTCTAAGAAACTATTATGCTTTGTGCTTTACACAGAAACAGTTCAAGCAAAGGAGTATTAAAATTATTTTTAAAAGACAGGAAAGACGATGATGAGAGTAATCTTTTTCTGTCTGTAATCATTATTTCACTTACTAATTCATTTTACCATGTCTTTAATCATCATTTCATCACCTAAATTTCTTGGACAAATTTTTGTCCATAAAATGAACACAGATGAAATTCGAGGAGGGTCCTGTACTATAACACCATAAGTTTCAAATGCATGATGTGGAAGTTAGATCAGATGTAAAATGATCTTTGGTTTCTACAAATTTAGGTGACAATCTTAAAAATTTAGCAAGTGCAACTTTTAGTATTGATCCACAGGTGCATCTTCCTAAGCCTACAAAAATTGTTCAAGAATTGACAGCATGGCTGCACTGTCAGTTAAATATCCCAAAATGAACTTCTGGGTAGTAATTTGCCAGAGCAGGCATTTTCTTCCAGGCACATGATAAAACCTCCCAGTTACACTGGAAAATCTGCACCTGAGTCTCCTTCATCCTGGTGAGGATGCTGATGACTGGATCACAAGCAGGAGCATCACCTTACCATCACCAACAAAATAAAGACTCGACAGGACTAAAGCCTGAACAACCACTCAGTACATGAAGGGAAGAACACTCAGTACATGGGAATCTCAGCTGAAATCCTCAAATCTGCACTAGATGAAGACCTTTAACTCACTGTGCATCTCAGGACACATTTCTATATTTCCACTGGCTACCTGAACCAACTGATTCTTTCAAAAATAACCTCTCCAGGATAACCTCTGTCGAATTTGGGCACCTAATTTAAGAATCTTACTGAACTGCTGTGTTAAGAACTTGTTTTTGGTGTCACATTTCACAAAACTTTCGCATATCTGAAGCATCTGCCCCTGACAAAGTATAAAATCATCACCAATTTTACCTTTTCCAAACTTGTATCACTAATTTTTTACCAGTGAAACTCCACTGGAGATGGAAGCTGTAAAAAACCAATTAACAAGGTTGCCTTCCTCGCACCTTAAGTCAGTTGTTTTCCATCTATAGTCTATAGACCCCTGGGAGATTATCCCTGGGGATTATCCCAGGATTACTTCTAAAGGGCTATATGAAAAGTAATGAAGAAAGGAAGCCAATTACCACTAGGTTTGAATTCGCTGTACGGGGTTTTACACAGCGTCAAGTTCAAAAGTTGAAAGGCGTTCCAAAAGCCTGTTATTGACAGAGTTAAAGTTAAGTTTAGAGTCTCACTCTAAACTCTGGACTCCATCAGTTTAACAGCATCGACTGCTCAAAGGTTTTCTGATGCAGGAGTGCAGAGGCTGAACCAGCACAGCACCACGAGAGCACCACAGAAAGCATCAGGCTGGAAAAGCCGTCTGGGATCACCGAGCCCAGCCCATGACCCAGCCCCACCGTGTCACCCACGGCACTGAGCACCAGCTCCAGCCTTTCCTCAAACACCTCCAGAGACGATGACTTCACCACCGCCCCGGGCGACCCATACCGATGTCTCATCGCCCTTCTGTGAAGAAATTCCTCTAGGACCGAGAGACACACCCCAAGCCGAGCTTTAACTTTGTGGCTACACCCCCAGCAACGCCCACCCCGCACTCACGCACTCACTTTAGGAGTTTTAATAACTTTCGCACTTTTCAAATACATTTCCCACAAAACGCCGCCAAACCCAGAAAACCTTTTTGTTTATATACGACTGATAGATAAGTAAGCGGCTCGCCCCGTGTCCCGTCGGGAGGCGGCGCCGCCCCGGCCCCGCCCCGCCCGCCCGGAGCCCCCGGCGCGGATCGGAGCGG
>VZTZ01020728.1:207594-252005 GCA_013400955.1 Drymodes brunneopygia | reverse complement strand
GAACGGCGGGGGACAGCGCCCGGACGGCGGGGACAGCGCTGGGAACGCCGGGGGACAGCGCCCGGGCCGTGGGGACACCGGCGGGACAGCAGGGACAGCGCCCGGGCCGCGGGGACAGCGCCCTGCCCGGCCCGGGGACAACGCCGGGACACCGCACCGCCCAGCCAGCGTGTCGCTCCCGTTGGGGTGCTACAACTGAGCGTGCGAAAATGTCCACAATAATAATACAGTGTTTAATATATGATAATAACAGGACCTTATGCGCCAGTTAAAGACGCTTTTTTCCCCCCAAGTTTTTCGTAAGCATAACCAGACTATATTTCCAGTAACTTGCTGCACGTGGTTTAAAGGGCAGCGGAGCGCAGGAGCCCCGTGCTGTTCACTCTTTAAGACAATTCCGAACGGGCTCGGTCCCAGCGCGGCAAAGCCCGTGGATGGTGGATGCTCTTTACCAGACCTGTGTCCCTGCAGGTGCCATCCCTTTTCCTCTGGGCTTCGTTGTCCGTGTGGTAACACCCAGCAAATAAAAACAAAAAGCCTGCCCGGCAGCGAATTCCCGTGTGCTGCCCATGGCACCCTGGACCCACAAGGATGGCAGTGTCCCCTACTCCTGGCAATTCTCCTTTTTTAACCTCTTCTGTCTGAAAATACCCATTTCTTTGCAGAGAGCTGTCCTGGTTTTAGGACAAACAGTGATGAGAAACAGGAACGCGAGTTTTGAGACTTGGATTTTGGAAACTGAACACAGGTTTCAGAAAACTGAAAGTAGCCAACACAACCTGTGAAAATGGGACAGAGATAGGGCTACATCAAGCCAAGTGTAAACACACTTGGTGTGCAATAATTCAGAATAACAATAATATCCCATTAAAAATAGTTATTTTTGAAAATGAGGTGCAGTGTATATCAAGTACTAATTAAAGCATTCAAGTCTTAGATGATGTAAGAGAAGGCTATTTAAAACTACAATCTCCACCTCTTTGTCAATTCAGAGCCCACAGAGGGAGATGCAAAGCAATTCTTACAAAGTGACTCAAAACTTTCCAGCCACTGTGTCTTACTTCAGTCATACATGAAGTTTCCTTTTCTTTGAAAAAGTTCAAAGACTATAAGCTTTCAATAAATCCTTCCCCCTGTAATGTCAAGCTGCATTTTCCTGCCCAAATTCAACTGAAGCTTTCTGGAGTTTATAGACACAGGTATTTGGTGACAGCAAGTAGCAAACTAAAGTTCAAAAGCCCTGCTGTAATTGAATTTAACCAATGAATTACTAATCACTGGAACAGTTTAGTGGGACAAAATCAAGTGGAACAATTCACAGTTTGTGCAGAGAATAAAGTAATTCTGAAGAGAAGACGGGAGAGGAAAGGGGAAAAAGGAATAGAGAAATAAGGAAACAACAGTAACACAATGATTTTAAAAGGAAGTTTGTTTCCAATCTGAAGGCAATTAAAGGGAGGTTCTGATTAAAGAAGTAGCTGACAGAATGCACAGCTGCTGTGTAAGAGTCCACAGGCTCTACGTACGTGCTGTTGTTCTTTTGCAGTAGTCTGACAGGACCATGAAGAGTTGTGTTGAAGAGATGAATTTACCCAGACTGAGTGTGGAACTCTGCTCCCCTGTCCCACCTGTAATTGGCATAAGGAGCTCTGGCTAAAGAGCCCCACAGAGCCAACTCCCTGCCTACGAGCAATGGGCATCACCACAGGAGGAAGAGCTGAGGAAGGAGGAGCTCTGCAGGCTTCCACTGTGCCTCACTCTCTGAGCCAAATCATCCCAAATTCTCTGAAACTGATTAAATTGCCTTGGAGCCTCTACAGATCTTGCAGACTCAAGCCCTTCCAACAGATGTAACAGCACACAAACTGATGTCCAGGCAGTGCCTGACTGATACTCCTACAAATTTGAGTGGTTTAACGGTTTTCGGGATATATTGGCAAAATTGGCTTCTTTTCCTTTTTGTAATACTTGTTTTTAAGGTGCACTGAAGATTTTGCTACCAGAAATACTTATCTGGGGCAGCACACACTCACAGGCCAACAGCTGCTTTTAACTAGGAGTTTTCTAGCTCAAGGAAACCATTGTTTCCAACTTTTGTGGGTAGCAGGGGAAGTCAAATAATGATGAATGGGGAAGAAATAGAACAATGGCCAATTTGTCTGGCTGTCAAAACTGCCAGAGAAGTGGCATTGCTGTCTTGTCAGGATTCCTGCACTTGCAAGCTCATCTGGAATCCTCCAAAACCACTTCCAGCAAATTGGAAGAGATCTGCCAAAATCTGGCTGAAACCCATTCTACGTCAGCCAGCATAATTCACCTTATCATGAGGGGCATAAATGGGGTGAAAAAGCAGAAGAGGAAGAAGGTCAAGTTGCTTTTATGAAAAACAGAAACTCTACAGCCACCTGTGCCAAGGCTGGTGGTAGAGAACTGAGAACAAAGCGAGATCTTTGTTGTTTTCCCAGCCTTTATCTTGGTTTTCAGCAGGTATCGAGGGACTGTGTGCTTATCACCAGTGCCAGCCATGACATTCCAGTGTTCACACAAGACTTGGCATATTCAGGGACAACAAGTCCCAGTGGGAGTGTGCCAACTGGGAGATGCTGTGTCTGGGCCACTGACAGCTTAAAGGTGAGCAGTTTAAAGATTATTTTATCTGGGGCTATGCTGCTAACAGCTGCTGTTGGCTGGCAACCTCTTTCTCTTCAATTACAAGGTCCAGGGTTAAAGGAGTTTCCCATCAAAAATGGACTTTGTATATCCAAGGACATGCTAATAGCTGATGCTGCCAGTCCTTGTTCTCTTTTTAGTCTCTCTGCAGGCAGGGATGTATTCACCCAGGAACTCTAAATAATAACAGCAAGAGAACAGGGTAGAGAATAGAAAGGAGAATTTGACAGCATCCCCGTTTCCACAAAGTAAAGAACAGCTTATCGATCCAAGTTCTAGGAATTTCAGGGAAGATCTGAAGGTACTCAGAACTCAAAATGTACAAAATACATTAAAAAAGCACAGGTCACATACAATTCAGTAATTCTCTATGACTATGAGAGCACACACTCATGACAGTTCTTAGTGACTCCCTTTTTGCTTGTAAATCTGCCTCTTAACACTTGAAATCTGCTTGACAATAAAATGGCAAAACAATCTGTTCCTGAGAGTTGTATTCAGGTAAGAAATTTCCTCCAAAACATCTGAAAAGTGGAAGAGAGAGTGATTGCCATGACAGGTACACAAACAGGTACAATTACAATGTCCCATTCCTCTGTTAAGGCCAAGTTAAAATTCTCAAAATAGCAAGATTTGGGAGCAGCATTAAAAACCTTAAAATGTCTAATGCAGAGAAACTGAGTAGTCACTACACTGCTAATTTACCTGTACCACTAACCTGTTTCCTTTCTCTCCTTCAGGGAATATGCAAAACCATAAAAGAGGTACTTTATCTATTTTCAGATCTACTACTCTTCTTTTAATAATCTCTTATGTGCATCATTTAAGGTAAGACATTTTACAGACATTTTTAGGTGTGCAGATTAAAAGGTTTTTTAAAAAATCTGTCTCTTACTAACTTGAATGTGTCTATTTAAAAACAAAAGGCAGGTAATCTTGTCAGTCCCACTAACCATTCTTGCACTTGCTGATTTTTCAATCATTACAACCTATATTCAGATCTGAACTAGGTCTACACCAGAGAAAAAAGCCCACTGGAGATGTAATTTTGGACCACTGATGTATTTCCAGGAGCTTTTACACCCATGTGGGCAGTTTCTGTTATGGCAGCAGACCTGCCAGATGTTGGGAAATCAGCCTCTTTTCCTTGTCTTGCCTCACTGAGATGCCTGTTCAGGAACCTCTCTGCAGATTCTACAGAACCAAGCAGTAACATGGTGGAGAGTCTAAAAGTCTCTTCAAAAATAAGTAAAAAGCAGCAGCCAATCAACCTAAAGGCTGATGATGAATTTAAACAAAATAAATGGTAAAGCAGTGGGGGTTTTGACAACAACATAAGATAGTTTTTTCTTATAGGAAAAGTTCCACACAATTACTTGTGCCCTGAAAGTGTAAATGGTTTGTCATTCCTTTGAGCAAAGTGCTGCAAATAATTAAACAGAACAGTAATAACCCAAAAAAAACCCCTCTTATTGTTTCAGGACCTGAGATGGATTGGATTTAAGGGGGTCACATTCCCAGCAGAGATAAATACACAGACTATGTAGGACCAAGTGCTCACTTGTTGATATAGGCTTCTCTGTTTATTGGGATAATTAAAGCTTGTATGTTTATTGGGATAATTAACGTCTGCTTTGAATATAACCCTCAGTTAGAAAGTCTGGTATCAGCCTGTTCCTGATAGGGCAAGGTGTCAGCCACTTAGTGCTAATGGTGATGGCCTAATGGGATTGTTACATTTTCCTCTGGCCAAGTGAACCTCAGCAGCAGAATGAAAAATAGAAACAAAGGAATGCCAAACTGATGGGACACTTTACAATACAACAAGGAAAAATGCTTCCTTCTGTGCCTCAGTTTGAGTGTAATTTACTGTCTCCAACAAAAGAACTGAAAATGGCTCTTAATTTTTGTTTTGTTGTCATAGGTGTCTATGCTTTAGGAGGTTTTTATCAATAGAGCACAGGATACTTTTGGGAAAATGGTGTTCAAATATATACTTTGCAAATAAAAAAGTAGGAGTATCTCATTATATACAAGGGGCTGGAGTTTCATTTTATGCATCTGCAAAGACATGGCAAATTTCCATTTTTTTCAAGACAAAAATTATGGATGCTGAATAATTATATTTTTTAAAGCTTTGAACAACTGTAAATTAATAGCTGAACAGACACAAGTTATCTGTCATTTCAAAACCTTACTGCTTAAGAAAATCAGTTTGCATGCCACCCAACTGTTTCTGAAATTTCACCTGGGCTGTTTAAAAATTATACAGAAAATTTGTTTTCATTCAATGACAAACTAAGAGTGACCGGAATAGGTTTGTTATAGGGCACTTCTGCATCTCGGTCAGCTCAGGGTGTGGAGTCTGACAAATCTCAGCAGCTCTAGAGCTGGAGTTGCCAGGTTCAGAAACACTTTGGATCAGATCCTCACTCCACGCCATCTTTCCTTGGTGGCTAAATACAGATTAAATGGTTTCCTGTCCCTGGGGAAAGCTGAATGCCCTGGGAAGAGCACAGCAATGCGGGGAGATTTGGATTTCTCTGCCACAGCACAACCCTCGCAGAAACCAGAGCAGCCAGTGAGACAAATCCCGTAGATTTAGTCGGGAACTAGAGCAAAGTTTAGGAGGAACAGCATTCCCAGCCCAGCCGTTGTTTACCGGGTCCGTGAGCCCCGTCCTGCCCTTGTGCTGAGCAGACACCACGTGCCCGTCTCACACCCAGGATCTGCGCTATCGGTCAGCTGAGCTGGGCTTAACCACACCACGGGGATGAGGGCTGTTTACAGCAGGATTTACTCTTATGGAAACCATCAGCCCTTAAGGGTAAAAGCCATCCTGTTGTTATGCAGAGTGTGTCTGGCACAATGGGTCATCAGCCTGGAGCACCGAAAATAATCCCTCCTTTAGTGTCAGGAGAGGCGCTAAACTACGGTAAAGAAAAGCCCAGCACAGGGAAAAACTGGGGAAATACTTAAAAGGGAAAAGTTGACTGCGAGGTCTGGAGAGACTTTGGGCTTATTCCTTTATGGGGAGAATTGGTGTAGGCCTGGAATTGAAATACGAGAGAAAAATTGTGTTCTCCCACTGGATGCGGAAGTCAGTCTGCAAGAGGCAGAGATATACTAAGCTGATTTACTTCCCATGGTTCATCTTTTACAAGTTACTTCTTTCCAGTGTGCCAAAGCATTCCCTTTGGGACAATTTTCAAAAGAGTAAAAAGGTAAAAGCTGTTGGTAAAGTATAGAGAATTCCACTGCCAAACTTCCTCCTCCTGAAATCCTTTTTGCCAGTTTTCCTATTTATCTAACCCGATCTTGTCCTGTCTGAATTCCACTGTGGGACTTTCCAATGCCAACATGCAGCATCCATTTACCAAAACAGCTCCTTCCACTCCTGGCTGAATGGAGGCAGGAGGGAAAAATCACCAAGGTCTCTCCACGCCAAGGATGAGTCTGTTATTAAGGGAGGCCTTGCAGCTAAAGCACACATAATCACCTCAGCTTTGCTTTAAACACTAAATCACTCTACCTTATTTATTCAGTAAGTTTTCCTTTGTAGAGGTAGCAAAACATGGAAGCACCACCTTTGACCTGGGAGTTTTGCAAGAGTAACTGGTAAGGTAACAGTCACAGAAATAATTTTTAAAATACAACAGTTTTGCTATCTGAACTGGTTGTGAATGAACACCTCGCAGCAAAGCAACTTGTATGAAAGAGAAAGAATACTCACGTTTGTACAGTGGTCAGGAAATGTCCTGGGAAATGAGAAGAAGAACTGAAGTTATTTCTTTGCTAAGTCAAAGCCACTGTTCCAGCCACTGTTTCCAGAAACTATTAGCAATGAAATTTAAGAAAAAAAAAAAACCTTGAACATTCACGTCAAATGATACAACTTTAATTTCTAAAAGGTGATAAGTACTAAGAAACTGATCTAGTTGACAGGCAATTAATCCTCCTTGCATAGTACATTTATCTCCATGGGATATCAAGATTTACAACATTTCAGGAAAACTGGCACCTAAGTGAGCAAGCAACCTCAATCCTATACAAAAATTACAGACAACCTAAATGCTTCCAAGTTTGACTTAGTCATTTATGCAGAGAATAGCCTTTGCTTTGTCCCCATCTATCCCACAGCACTGTATCCTCTCACTGCCCTTTACAGCTGGCTTCTGTGTAGAAAACATAAAAGGCTGCAACCCACACTGATAAAAGTCATTCACAATAAATTGGCTCATTCTATTCAAACCTGGCCTTTCTGAGGTCAAACACCTCAAGGTACTTAGTTATGGATTTTATTTTTTCATGTAGGATGTGCACCTCACAATACCAGAGATTCCTTAATAAAGATTTTGTCCCGAGGATGTTCAGTCCTTCCCTTGAGAAGGCAAAAGGTGAGGCTTCAGTTTCAGAAGTGCTCTTGACACTAATCTAAAATAAGCACTGAATCTTACAGGAAGCCAAAAAAACTTAACTTGCTTAACCAGCTTGCTAACAAGACGAGTAAAAACACTTCTTCATATAAAAAAATTGAAAGTTACATTTTGCTGTATGTGTTCGACATATCTACAATGGATTCTTTTCCTTTACAGAACGATAGTTGGAGAGGAGCATTGTACTTACATCATCATTAATCCCTTTTTTTCTAGTAACTTGTGTCCTGATTTTCAAAAGCACTGGTTATCAGCACATCCTAGGTACTGACTGGTAGCAGCAGGCACTCAGAACTGTTGAAAATAGACTATTAGTACTTGAACTTTTGCTGCAAATGCACCATTTGAAAATAGTTCTCTTGAAAATGGGTAACTTCACCTTTTAGTGAAAATCACTCCTGTAGTGTTTGAGAATGTCTGAAATAACCATTACCAGTATTTGCTTCATATACTAGAGTGGATTACGATCAAAATTAATGTCAAAAAAATTAAGTTTATGATAAATAAACTTTGGAAAAATTTATACAAGGCCGTAAATAAATAATTTGAACTTCAGTCTCAGTAAGAAGTAAAACAATACGTCACACAACAATATCATCCTATCTAAACAATACAATCTTGCTATATTTTATTGCATAATAATTTGAGAGTAACATCTAAAGTAAAATATGTAAAGAAACAAAATCATTAGATTTACTTTCTTTAATATTGAACAACCAGTTCTTTGTACATAATCCAATTTAAAGATAATATAATTAGCACTTCCAGCATTAACAGTCTGTATTTACAGTGAATGAGATGGGGTAGGTAATCTAAAGAGTATTCAAATCTGTATGAAACAAATCAAAATACGAAGATTTACAGTAGTAGGCTCAAAATCCAAGACTTTTCCATTTATGGAATGCAATTTAAAAAGGTTTTGTTGCCTTTATTACTTGTAAGGGTTCCTGAAATGGTTATTTAAACAGTTGAAATCTTCAGTAATGCCTTCATTATTTGTACATGACATTAAAAATTAATTCCAATACTTCTATTTTTTACTTGCTTGTAGACCAGTCTGAAATCTGATGAAAGGATAACAAGGAAGTTCACTATATAATCCTAATTCCATATTCCTGAATGCAACGGTTGGAAGTAGATGATGTCAGTCCATTCCAAGGGTTATGTACACAAAACTTAGAAAATGTTCTTCACTCTTGCATAAAATGTGTACACAGTATCAGTGAGTGGGGGACTTCAAAGTTTTTGTGGGCTGTTGCTGGCATGGACCTTTGTTGGTTGAAAATAAAATACCTTTCACTCTATTGTTCTGGTAGCAGTTTTAGAAGTTAATCATCAATCCCTGGTGTTTCCCCCTGTTGTATTCTGGAGGCTATTCTAATGGCTTCTTCCAGAGACTGCTGCTCTCCAAGCTGAAACAAACACATTTAAACAGAAATAAATCCAAAAAAATTGGATATTAAATGCATCAAAGAAAAATCTGAAAGCAAAGATCTAGATATCAAAGATCCTTCAGCCCAAATAAGTGTGATCAGCATTGTCACACCTCTCCTGGGTAATATATACCAGCAGCTATCAGCAGGACAATTAAGATAGCTGCTGATAGGAGATAACAGTGAGTTTCTGTGTAACCACCAAATCCATGTGCTTCAAAGAACTGCTGCATGATAAACACACTTCATGACCCACATTTTACTTGGCAGGTACTATAAAGCTCAGACAAGGCTGGCACAAGTCTCAGTGGCTGGTGCATTATGTTCTATCACTGGTAAAGCAAACAAACATCTTCATTTTTCTTAACTCTAACAGAAAGTCAGCTCTGTGGAACACTGTAGGACATTAATTTATAGAAAAAGTGTGCATTTATTGCAGAATCCCAACTGAATAAAAAAGCTGTTGTGATGATAGTGTTTGATTCCACAGTTAGTTTAGAGAGGGAATTACCTTGTTCTACCAGAAGCAACATAACCAACCCCGGATAAAGACAACTTGACACAATTTAGGGAAGGAATTCGTGAAGTTTTATTATATGTTCATGGGAACACTGAAGACACCCTCAGCCTCACAGAAAAATGTAAAGCTGGCCATTACCTATTAGCTCAGGAGAAACACATGAGAGTGTGAAAGTTAAAACAGATTGTTTGACCTAATGGGACAACTCTAAGTATCCCTGTTATTTTCACAGTCACTGCATATCACATTCTGAAGCCACTCAAATCAAGAGCTCTGTTTTCACCTCATTAGAGCTTCAATAGGACTGTCAAGTTACTGGCTTTACCAGTACTTAGAAACCAAATGGATTAATTTATTAGTATCAAAGTACAAAAGAAAAGCCAATCAAACCCTCAGGAATCATCAGTAGTATTTTAATTTTCAATCCTCTCTCTCCTATTTGTGTATTTTAAGTTTAATTAATGTAAAGAGACTTAAGCAAATGTTCCAGTGCTGGTAACAGAAGAGGGGCTGGTGCAGAGAGTGCCTGTTTTCCTTTCATTCAAAGGAATGCTGAGGGTGCAAGTTACTTTTTTTTCTTGTTTCATGCAAACAATTGCCTTCTGACATGGTTTCTCTTACAGGCAGTTCTGATTACTGCCAACTTAGCTCAAAAGAGAGGACTTGAGAATTCAGAGCTTCTCGACTTTCCTTGCTCTTTCAAGCAGCGTCTGACTTGCTACTTTCCATTTAACAAAGGGTAAAATAACAATCTCTCATTTCTGCTTGAGGATATTAATACTACTCCTTTCAATCTGAGCTCTTAAGAGCTCTTTCATGCCTAGAAATTACCTTTTCCTGACAGTGTTTGAACAATGTGAGGAGCTATTTACAGAGACTGCTTGTACTGTGCTGCTTTGGCACACAACAGAAGGTCACTATTTCCAGAGATTTCTAATTCTTCTGTATAACTGTTTGCACTATTTTGCTATTAGCATTTCAAGGTTCAAATAACAAATCTGCTAATTTTATAAGTTCATAGCAATTTATCCTCGAGAGTTTGGCTTTGTGTGTGTCAGCTCTATATGTGAAGCTGAATGATGAACAAAAGCCCTTTTTCACTGAAAACCTGTGACTCCATGAACAACTCAGTTCACCTGAAATTTGGCCCTCCCCCAGCCTTCCCCTTTTTTCAGAGTTCTACAGGGAGATTTGGAAAATCAGATGCTGCTTATTCCTCTTCCTAACCTTATATATTATTTTAAATATGAGATCATATGGTTGTGGGCTATTTTTCTTCAGAGAAACCAAGTTTATTCAAATCATTTTGTTACCTGGCTAGGAGCTTCTAGCTCTAGAAGTAAAAAATACTCCAAAAAAACCCTTTATCCCCATCTTACCTGTACTGCAATTTGTGTCCCATTGGATGTAGCCAGCAATGTAACAGGCCTGGATTCTGTAGTCACTAGATGGTGGCCGTGCTGCTGGTGTCCCATTTCTGAGGAGGCACTGTGAAACGCTGCTAAGTCTTGGGCCACAATTGCCACCTTCAGGACAAAGGGACAGAATCACTGCATGGCAGAGCTGCTCCTGCTCCTCAGCACTGCCTTCACTACATTCAAAGCTGGGATTGCTCAGAAGCATAATTGTCTTGTGCAAAAGAAGCTGCCATAATTGTGTTCTCTGAATTATCTATTAGCTCTTAAAATATAAATATCCTCAAGACTGCAGCAATTCATTAAATGCACAGACAACCTGTGATAATCTACATCTTCATTTTCATGTGGTACAATTTTAGAACAGCAGAATACATTTTAACTTAGAGATTATATCATCATATTTGTACTGAAAAGTTAGCTGTTTTATCTGTACATTAAAAACCATCCCAGAGATACATACTTACACAAATGTTTCCAATCTGCCAAATAAATTACAGTCCTATAATATGAACCAGTGAAATTACAGATCGTACTGGATTATATTCTTAGAATATCTCAGAATATGCCACTCATTTAGTATGTGACTTTGGGGAAAGTGCTTGGCATTTCTAGGTCTTATTTTACATACACCTAACTGAATTATTGGACTGGTACCTCAGAATCTTTTCTTGGTGCCCAGTTGTTTTTACAACATCCCACCATGTGCTGATGTACAGCACTGGAGTAGAACACATCAGGCATTTTGAGGGGAATGTGTTGGCCAAGTGCTGGAAACATCAGTGACAGAAGTGTGATGGCACAGGTGCCATTTGCTCCCAGCCCCTAGAGGGACATGAGCCAGGTGTGCAGGACAGGGTCTCACCTGCTGTCCCTCGGTGCCCTCTGCAGTGACCATGGCCACGGAGTGCGTTCCCCCCGAGGAGATGACGGCGTCGTGGGCAGGGACGGTGATGGTGGTGCCATCCTGTGTCACCATGGTGATGGTGTTGCCCAGGGCCTGCATGTCTGCCTGGGATATGTTCACCTGCAACACAGCAGCTCCTGAGGCAAGGAAGGGTTTGACTGCTGCTCAGATCAGAGCCCTCATTCAACCTGCCTCACTGGCTGGCATCTTACAGTTCATGACCTTTCAGACACACTTACCTGTTTTCAGAAAAGAATATGGCTCTCAGCAGTAAGAGGCTGCATACCTAATCCCAGAGCCCACAGCTCCCTGTTAATCAGAGAGCATCCCAAATAACAGCATCACAGATTATCTATGTTTGTGTCTTAGCAAGAGGTCAGTGGGATTCAAGGCTGTACCACCTGACAGCTTTGATCTTGATGGAAATACTAAAGAGGCTTATGAGGGCTTAGAATTTAAACAGCAAATAAACAATCCATAACAAAATAATGATATAAATTACACATCTCCAGTATAAATGCATTAGGGCATCAGAGACATAATCTGATGTTTGATTTACAAGGTAATAAATCCCAGAACTGAAGTCAAGCTAAAGGATAATCTAAATGCAAGAACTCTATGCCAAGGCTTCTGCAGACCCTCATTTTAGAGGGTGAAAATGCCAGTTACTTGGTATTGCTGCAATGTCCAGAGCTGGCAATTTAACAGGCCCCTTGGATATTCACTCTGAATTCAGGATATATCTTTCATATGTTCCTGGTATTTCAGCTGCCCTGCCAGCTGATTTAGAAACTTTTTCCCATAAGCCTTCAATATACTGCCCCAGTGAATCAAGAAAATTGTGTTGAAATCCCCTTCCAAAGAAAGTTCATATGAAATCCTTAAAAATATGTATCCATGGAAAACCTTAAAAAAAGGCAGCCTTAGGAATGTTCAAGTGGAAAACAGTATCAAAGGATTCCTTATCCTCTAGTTTATGTTAGAAACTGCACACTACCAACCAAACTGCTTGTAAAGGAAGCACCTGGGCTGAAAAGACTTCCCACTCCTCAACCCCCCCAAACTGTGCAGACAAGACAGTGAAGATTCCCACTAGATATTAACAGCATAATCTGGGAATTGTGAGAAAGCTCAGAAACAGGCTGGAAATGTAACAGCTGTTAGAACAGCCCTTTTCAGAGTGACACAGGTAACAGGGAGAGATCAGTCCTCTAACTTTGTATTAATATAGTTTCACATGTCAGTATATGTTGTTTCACTTGGTATTCCACAGGAGGCACAACCCTAAACATAGCCTGAAACAGTTCCAAAGAAGCTTCTTTCCTTAAGAAACTCTCAAACATTTATCAAGACTCCCAAGTGATTTCAGAGGAGAAGCTGCAAAGCTGTGCCTCAATTCTCAGCATGGTTTTGTCAGCACTTGAACATTGACTACTTACATGTTGGGTTCCATCCTGGGATATTAGTGCTACTTGCTGGCCTAATCCTGACTGAGTAACTGTAGCAACCTGTGCAGAAATGACATCTTCTCCCTCCACACCTGTCACATAGGTGATCTGGGAGCCTTTGAGCACATCTTCACCTTGACCTGTTGGAGACAAAGAAGGCAAGAGGATCCTTTACATACTCCAAATGCTCCCAGGACAGCAAATGACAAGGATTACATCGCAGTCTTGTCTGAAGGTTTTTAACACTCCAACAGAAATATTTAGTGGAAAGATGAGAAAAATAAAAGAAGGAAAGACACCAGAAGCAAGTCAGAAAATCGTATTTTGGGAACATGGGGTATAATTTTCCATTAATGAGTTTTAAGACACATAAATACTACATGTAAAGAAACTATACATTTAGTTTGTAGGTGAATATTAAAATGTGACAAACATTTCAAATTTATTCATTGAATGTTAACCTCTCCATGCAAACACAATTGGATTTTTTAAAAAGTTATTAATTAACAAACATACATAAGAACACAGCAATGCCTTTGTGTGAAGATTTAAGTAAGTTCATTATCTTGATAAATGTTTAACCCCAGCAAACGAATCTTATCATTCTTTAAAAAGAAGGAATTAGGCTATAGCAAGTCTGCTTGAGGCATTCAGTGCAGTTTCCCATGAACATGAAGCAAAACAACTTTTCTAATGAAAACAGTTTGTGTGGGTATTTCCAATCTTCAGGCATATCTAAAAATCACAATTTGACAAATGGTGTTTGCCCTGTCACAGTATTTCCTTCACTCTGATCCTTTATAGTCACAGGATACAATATTCATGGTACCATGAATAGCATACTCTGAGAAGCACTGCAGCTCCTGTTCATCTCTGCCTCTGGGACAGTTCACAGAACTAAACCACAGCAAAACCAGCCCAGATCACTGTGCTGCAAGAAGAGATTGTTTTGTTTTCTGTCACCAGCCAGTGTCATAGATACACTCTTTGAAAAATCCCTAACAGAAATCCAGCAGGTTGTGATCAGCTTAGAGTCTCTCTGGTCCCTTCTCCACATTCATGTTTTCAGCAGGTTTGCTGAGACTGCAACTCAGATTTCTCTCTTAACCCCATGACTGCTATAAATGAGTTTATTATCTGGCCAATTACCTTGCAATTTCTGTTGACCATTTGCCTAGCACCCTAAAAAGCCTTACAGAGAAATTAAGATACCTTTATTAAGTACTTTAGCAATTTATCTATGCTTTAACTTCCTTGGCTATCAAAATCCCCCAACAAAACACCATTCAGCCCATTTTTAAAAAGATTTTTTTTACAACTAGAGATTCAAAGGCTGCAATTCTAACCTGGGGGTGGCTCAAAGAAAGCCTCTTGTTCCTCCTCGATGGGCTCTGTGTCATTGTGTGCTGTCCTTTTGTGCATAGCAAGGGTAGAGATCTGCTTGTAGGTCTTCCCGCAGTGATTACAGTTGTATGGTTTGGAATGAGTGTGTACAACATGATGTTTGTATAAACTGGAGTACTCTGTGAAACGTTTGTCACAGCCAGGGACTGTACAGACATAGGGCTTCTCCCCTGCAGGGAAAACAAAAGGAATAAAGAGAGCTTTATTCAGCATGCACAGGAGAAACTGCCAGCAAATGGGATGTAGGGACACACATTCATTACCAGCCATACTTTAATTTCAAAGGCAACAGAGAAGCTCAACCTCACAAAGTTTATCAATGCAACCTCTTACTGACTTGTTGTGAAGAATTACCGCCAGTACAATTTGGGCCCATTTTTCTCCCTATCATTCCACCTAAAACATCCTTCTGATGAAGGCAGAATGATACAGGCTGAAAGCTGCAATTTCAGTTTGTGCTGAGAATTTTGTTCTTGTATTACTGAAACCTCACAGTTTTCCTTCATGATCAGATATATTGATTGACTAATATCACTTTTGAGTCTTTAAAGCTCTGAAGAAATCCATAGGAAGTATGTGTATAAACAATTATGGTTTCATATAGAAACCCTTTTCATTTAAAAATCAATTAAACCAGTGTCCAAATTACACTGTAAACTAAAAATATGAACTGAGATACAAAATGTCCCTCTGTGAAGCTTGTCTGTGTTTCTATAAAACATATAATGCTACCAGGCTGATATGGCTATCACTGGCTTTTACATTTTAGAAACTTCAAATTTGTGCTTATTATTTCTGCTCACTAACCCTGAAAATCAAACTGGTTAAGTATTTTCACATCAAGTCTATAAAAACAGAAGTTCTGACCACAGTTCCAGCAGCAAGGAAAATACAGCTGGGATGAAAGGGTGACTCATAACAGTGAGCCAAAGTTAAGCTCAGATTTGTCCTTTACTGGTATTTATTTAAGAGACAGCTCTCACAAGGGACACAAGCCCCAAAATCATATTAAGGATTCAGCCCAATGTCCAGTTTAAATAACTTTGTATCCAAACCAAAATTATTCTGCTTTGACAGCAAGGTGGGAAATGTTAACTGCTTAAGTATCCTGAGCTGAGGGGAGAAGAGGCCCAAACAGAAGTACCAAGCCAAGTCATATAATCATCACAATATCCAATTACAACACACCAAAACATTGCTCACGAGGGGAATGACATAGCCTCTCCCAAGCAGATTGCACTTAAAATACAATCAATCACTCATGTACCTGTGTGTATTCTCACATGATTCTTATAATTAGTTGCACTGGCAAAAGCTCTGCCACACCCTGGCTCTGTGCAGTAATAAGGCCTTTCGCCCGTGTGTGTCCTGATGTGAACCTTTCTGATATTTGATGTTGTGAAAGACCTGCCACATCCTTCAAAGGGACACTTAAAGGGCCTTTCACCTGCAAAAAAATACAAGAAGAGGTACACACACAAAGGTTACAAAAAAATGAAAATCCTAAATTACACTCAGACTTGAATGTAGGAACCTAAAGCTACCTAATTCTGTTTTTGAGATACTCAGTCAGAAATACCATGAACACACCACTGTGGAGTGTTCTAGTTTAGTCAAAACTAGCAAAATTCAGAAAAATCATACAGTCTGTAAATTATAGCTAAATTATAAGCATTTAAATTAATACTTTAACATGTATAGAACAGACTCATTTGCTTGGATTAGCTTCCACACTGCCCATAATCTAACAACTATTTAACAACCTCCCCAACTGATACATACATTATCCAAACCAAGTGTATCACACCACTGACATTTGACAATTATTAATTCTTGAAACGAAAAAAATACCTTCATGATTTAACATGTAAGCAGGATAAACATGGATTAGTAAAACTTGTTACAGATAGCACTTAACCTTAAAAAACTTCCTAAAGAGAAGCAGCCATGAAACTCAAGTTTCAAACCCCCAGACCAAAGCAAATCACATATAAAGGTTCTTTTAAAGAGGTCTCTTTGTGTAATGTAAGTTTAAGCACAATAAGTTCCATCACTGCACTAAACCATTTCACTGTGAATAGGAGACCAATAATACTCCAATAACCCTGACCTTTCAGATCTATCAAAGCACACAGAGGAGGAGAGCAAAGGGGTCAAATTTAGAGAAGTTCGAGCCACTGAGAGGCTGTCCTGGTGTAATTTCCCCCTTCTAGAGCCAAGTACATCCCACACAGGAGAATCTGAGAGCAAGACAGAGCAGAACACCACTACAGATACAACAATTGGTACTTAGAAATTAAAAAACAACTCCTGATAGGCAGTAATACCACGGAACTCCAAAGCAGTCGCTCCTTGGCAGAGGAAGCTACTGTTCACTCCTTCGGGCAGCTGCCTGGGGAAGGTTTTGCAGCTTCCTGCCAAGGCAGTGTGTATTCCCCTGCAGCCTCAGTGTTGTGTTACCATGGCTCCCCTAATCCTGCTTTCAGCCAGGACCCCAAACACGTCTGAAAGCAGCAGCGCTGCAGAGCCGACCCCACCCAGCAACAGACCCTGCACCAAAACCAAAACATCGCTCTCAAACAATGAATGCCCGCAGGAATGTCACCCCGCCGCTCCCCGGAGGGGCCTTTTCAAATTCTAATGGATTTCCTAGCAAAGCGACCTGTTTCCAGGTGACAGAGAATTCCAGCTCTGGAAATGCCAAGCCCTGAAGTTCTGCCCCGCTGCAGCACGAGGTGCCCTCCGCAGCAGCTCTCCTGATCCCAGAGCTGTGTGCCTGGGGAAGTCCTGGAAAAACCCACGGCAAGCATTTGATGGCTCTGAAAGTGAGACTTGACTCTACTCAGAAAGGGGGGAAAGTCACTTTTGGTTAAAAGAGGCAGAAAATTAAGAAAGGGCTGACTCTGATGTACCTGCTAAAGGAAGAAGGGAAAGGTTTGTGAGCCATGGGAGAGCCCAGAGCTGCCTCCAGCGGGTGCCCTGCTCGCACCACTGCTCCATCCACCTGCACTAAACAGTTGCTGCAATTTCCTTCTCACTCTTTAGCTTCCTGAAAACACTCACAAATCTAAAATAAGACACCTGTGGCTCCTGGCCTGCTGGGAGATTATGATTCTATTACTAATATTGTTCAGGTGGGTAGGTTACATAGGGCTGGCTCAAGTCTTTTGTCTCAGCTGCTAAGCAGAGATTAAATTACCACACACCTTCTGTGGCCATAAAGAAGGAAAGAGAACAGCCCACAGCTAATGAATGGAACTGTCCCTGCTACAGAAACCTTTCAGTTCATGCTCTGTGCATGGATGCAGAGCAGATCAACAGTTCACTTCCAGAACTGAGATGATGAACTGAATGCTCATCCTGATGTTTAAAAATCAAGATAGCACTAGTCCCAATAGATTCCCTTTGTGTATAGAAGTCCAAAAAAGCAGAAGTATGTTAATGTCATCCTGAGTTTTTACAATTTTAATTGCCTATATTTACAGCCCATCACCCCTCGATATTATTATTATTATTTTTAATTTGAAAAAAATCCAAACCCCTATTTCTTTTTCTTTTTTCTTCTTGACTCACTAATATTCAGACAGTTCACTGGAAAAACTTGTCAGTGTTCTAGCAGAGACATAAATATATTTAATGGACTAGGTTAGCAAGTGATAGATTATCTTTCCTACACTTAAGGGTTGTTTTTCTTTTTTTTTTGAAGATCACAGACACAAAGGAGGCATTGTGCAAACTTGTTTACACGTGTGTGCACCCACAGAGTTTTGCAGTGTGTGCGCTGTCTAGAATTTGTGGTTTGCCATTCAATTTAATGTTTTTGGACAAAATGTAGGATTTTATTTTTTGAGCCTTTGCAAGTTTTAGTAACAGTTGGTTTTCTGTGATATTTTTGGTTTTCTGCTGGAAGAAGAGATGAGAAATCAGGATAACAAACTCAGAATATCAACCTTCATGAAGCTGGCATGCGAGTTATATTAGAGCACTAAAACTGAGGAACACTGAAGCCATTTCTAAAAAGCAAGACAGATTATTGAGGAAATGTCTTTGTTCTGTTACAGCTGCAGATGACACTAAGGCAAGGAGTGACTCAGTGACAATGTAAGTGAGGCACTGCTAGAAGTTAGTGCATTTGCAATAGCAGTGAGAATGCTTTAGCACTTTTCCCAAGGAAAGCATGCTGGATTTGCAGTGAATGCTTACCATGCTGAAACGCTGCTGAGCTCACTGGGCTTCAGAAAGAGAATATACACAGGCTGATTTTGTCAGTGTACACTCACAGAACGAGGAAAGAGAAAAAAACCTCCAAACCCACCTGGGTGAATTAGCAAAAATGAATGTGTGCTGGAGGTACCTGTGTGGGTGCGGATGTGCTTCTGCAGGTCCCCAGAAGTCTTGAAGGATTTGGTGCAGTTCTCCTCTGTGCACCTGTAAGGCTTCTCACCCGTGTGTGTTCGCACGTGGCTCTTTAACCCATACCCTGGGGATCAGAAAGGATGGGGTCACAGCACGAGCACAAAATCAGGGTACTCATAAACCATCACCAGCAAAAATCCCAATCAGGAATGGGGATGAGTAAAATTTACTCTTTCCATTCCTCACAAGCTCCGGGTAACAGTTTAGAAATTCTTTCATTCTTTATTTTTGAAGAAAATATACTTCCATAATGCCTCTCCTTCCCTTCAGAAGGATAAACTGCAATTATTATAATGGGCACAAATATTTATTCTGCCTTCTGAGGAAGCCATGTGCATTCCATCTAGTTTTTACCTCTTTCCCACTATTGTCATCAAAATGACATTTAATTATTTGCTCATAGGAAAAGCAATACCACTAATGAAGTCAGCAGTAAAATCACATATACAGGTGCTAACCAAGAGCAGTCATAGACACTCATTCTCTTTGAGATTACTTTTAGGAACTCATCATCATCAAAAACTCTACCAGTCTGAAGTGGACTTTGGATCAGGACATCTATAAATTATTTTGCAATGAGCATTTTACCAAGATTTTCCTTTCAGCACCTCTCTAAAAAGACAATGATTAAAGAAGCCTGAAACAACCATTTTAGAAAATGAACCTGAATTTCACTTGTACCCCCAAAATGATGTATACATTTCTACAAAATAGAGTCTGTAAAAAAATGGCATCTGCTTTAATATCAGTGTTCTCCCCAAAATAACTGAAATTCCTATTTTTGATGCTTTTAAAAGCGTGAAATATGTGAACCAAGCTGACCATTAATTCACTTTTACATCTAAACTCAGTTTAATGATCCAACCCAGCAGACTTCTTAACATTTAAACCAAGAGTATTCAGTACTTCAAGTGAACCATGTCCAAGGCAAAGATTGTTGAATTACAATGGTACAAGGCCTCTGACCAAAGATACAGTATTTATAAATAAATAACTGTTTATAGTCATACATCAGTCTGTTAGAAAGGAAGAGAATATTTCGTTATAGTTTTGAAATCCCTTTACAAACACTGTGCAGTTAAACTTAGGTGCAGCCCTTTAAAAGTGTGGTTATTTCCTTTTTCAACTTTTTGCTGCAATATTTATTTTGCTCGTTTCTATTCAAAGCAATTGTATTGGATGTATAAGATCAGATATTTTAAAAATACCTTATTTAAAAAAATAGAGCCCAACTTTTCTAAGCATTATACTAATTTACATTCAAAGAAAAAGAATAAAATTTAAAACAAATTTTGCTATTCCACTTTTTTCCATGTTTCATTCCTCATAATTGCATTCTGCACAATCAAATTCAGCCTCAGGGAGAGCATCATTAATGGGCAGAGTCATCTGTACAAAGGGAGAGTTCACTTCACAACAGATGTCACTCTGATATAAATTCAATAAAGAACACTTAAACCAGCATCCTCTATCAAATTTCCTTTCAAGTTTAGACCAGAAAATCAGGAATCTGCCTCTAGCCTACAGGTTCATCTTTCTGTTATCACCTCATTTAACTTTCATTGTTAGTTTAATGGTAAGGAAAGTCTATTTTTGAACATTTAGTTCGACTGTAGATGACAGGTGAAGAGTAAGGGAAGTGTTGAGTGCTTCACCTCCTTCTCCCTTCAGTAAGAGTTAAATCCTCTGTCCTTTCTATATGCTACAGTAGCTGAAAAGAGAACTTTTCCCAGTTCTCTAAACCTACTTAGCAGTTCAAAAGGGCAGCACAAAAAGCAAACTTCACTCACAGACAAACCCTAACTAGCAGGAGGAGCCAGTCTGCCAAAGATTACCTGTTGCAAAGGCTTTGCCACATCCAGGATGTTCACACTGGTAGGGTCTGTCCCCTGTGTGAGACCTTTCATGCACCTGTTGACATCAATACAGTCACTTCATGAAATGTTGTATCTGGTTACTTCAGCACAGAAACAGTTCATTCTCAAAGCCAACATATTTTATTTTTCTTACTAAGATTCCCATTGATCTGTTTATATCAGTGATGACAAAATAATGGAATATGGTACCAATGTTTTCCCTAAAGATGCCTCTCTCCAAGGTCTAACCTGATCCTGCCAGTCACTTTGGCACAAAACACTTCTGTAAATACATGCAGAGTTGCCATCATGCACTGCATTAAAGACAGTAGGTAAATATGCCTCAGAGCCCACTCTCCATGTGATTTTTGACTCCACTGAATGCTTCCAATGATGCTCTTCTATTGCATGAAACCTCTAGAGCAAGGACTCTTTTAGCAAGTGACTCATAAAGCCAACACTCAGTGACTCCTGTATTTGTCAGAGACAAAGCAGCACTCATCAGCCAGGGATTGTCCCAGCCTCAGCTGCAGTGTGAGCAGCCCTGCACCATTTACCATTTCAGTAAATCCTTTACTTCATTTTAAAAAAGGAAGAGAATTAAGAAGTTGCCATCTGTGAAGAAAAGATGTTCCAGATGTTTTCACTTTGAATATTAGTTTTGAAGAGCCTGGCTTTGTACTATGATGGTGAAATACTTCAAAAACTGGAATTTTTGCATGGTCATGCATACATGTAAAGTTGATAACATGAGTGCTGGAGTCCAGAATTTCTGTGACAGTGCTGGTGAAAACAAGCTCAACATGCTGGGCACATGATCCCAGAACACTGAGCAAACTCAGCTGAGCACCACCAATTACTGTAAAATCAATCCAACAAACACTTGACAAAACAGCCCCACTGCAACTGGCTCTCTCTTAATTTATATTACTTTTAACCCCATAATCTTTCAAAAAAAAAATCACTTCTACAAAGTAACAATGCACATTTTACATCTCATCACCTTCAGATGGTGAGCTGTTGTGTACAGTTTTCCACAGCCATCATAATCACAGCGAAAGGCTTTCTCTCCAGTCTGCTGAGATTTTGCAGTCACTCTTGTTCCATGTCCTTGCAAGACAATCTTAAGTGAAAGAGAAAAAAAAATTCTAAAAACCCCAGCCAAACCACATACTAAAAAAACAAGCAACCAAAATGGATCAGAGAAGTCACACACTTTATTTTGCTATTAAGCCAGAGCTGATTCTGACAGGTTTCTTTTGTTTCTCTTTGCTATTTCTGAGCCCTCAATAAATAAACTGAAAGTAAATACCTGAAAATCAAATTCTTATGATGGAAACTGCTCAAATATATTTACTTGTACCTAGCAAATTCAAAGGCTTGCATTAATTAGGCCAAATAGCAAAGACAAATAATTTAAAATATAAGCACAGTGGTAAAATGACCAAATTAGTAGACAGACAAGACTTAGGTTACCTCTACAGTGCTAGGTCTGTTCCTAACAGAAATTAGTCATAAATCAGACCACCTTCAAATATAAGTTCATGGAAAGGCCAAACAATAATTAAATGTCCTTAGAATGAGCACTTTTTGAAAATGATGAAAGCATTTTGTACTTGGTGTACCATGCATGTATTTTGATCAAGCTAATTGGTTCTACTTTCCCTTCTGGCACAACCACAAGAAAATGAACAGCACAGCTTCAGGAGGCAGCTGAAACCCCTTGTAAAGGCTCCTTGACACACTGCCATGCAGGAAACATTCACACAGACTGAACAGAGGCACAAGCCCAAACATCAGCACTCCAAACAACCATGCAATGCAATCGAGACTGTTTTGAAAGCTCAGTCCCTTTAAACCACCTCCCTTTTGTTCCAAATCCAAATCCATTCCAAACTTCATGTTCAAAAGAACATTTCACAGGATGGATGAGGAGGCAACACTCTAAGCATAAAATAGTGACAGCTGCAGCAGGTTGCTCACAGCCACATCCAGATGGGTTCTGAATCTCTCTAAGGATGGAGACTCCCAAAGTTCACATTCCCAACTGATTGTTCTTGGCACCCGAGGCCCTGCCAAGTGCCTGACTTTGCCAGCTGCCCAGTGAGCTGCTCTGCATTGCCAGGTGCCAGCCCTGAACTCCAGCATGCTCCCCATGTGCCCTGCTGGGCTGCCCTTCCAGCTGCTACTGAGGATGCTAAAATTCCCCAGGAGGATGTGAGCCTGGGAACCCGAGGCTTCTTCCAGCTGTCTGCAGAAGGTCTCATCTCCTCCCTGCTTGTGCAGCCTGTGACAGTCACCAGCTCAGTCCCCACGCTGGTCTGAGCCCTCTCCCATCCCAAAGCCCATCCAGTCCTGCTGTTCCCACAGGAAGGGCAGCTCCTGCTGCTCTCCTTCCCCACCTGGCCCTTTTAAGGAGCCTGGATCCCCCAGCACAGCACTTGGGTCACCTGAGCCCTCCCAGCACAGCTCCCTGATCCCAGTGAGACTGCAGCCCTGAACAGCACACAGGCCTTCATTTCCTCTGGCAGCTAAACCAGAAATCTTTCCTACAGATTCTTCAGAGAGGATGGGATAACCCATTACCTTCAGACTGTTCTTAGGACTAAAGGAGCAAAGTTCAATACCAAACTTTTAATCAGTTGAAATGTTCAACTCCATCATCTCAGAAAACATCCTCTGGAACCATAGAGAAAAAACAACCTCCTGAATCCAGAAACCCATTACTGATACTATTGTTTAACCTATGACAGAATGAACCACAGAAATCAATACATTAAGGATCATGAAAAACATGCTTGGTTGAGCACCTGCACTGAAGCAGTGATTTTTTTTTTCTATCACTAAACCCACTACTATTTCTTTGTTGTTCCAGCATATAAAAATTTGTATATACTTGCAAAGTTCTGCTATAAAGCTCAAGTATGCCAAAGGTTAAAAGAAAATGAAAGCAATTCTGTAACGTGCTGATATCTGCAAGGAAATAACCAGCCATAATCTTACTAATATTAAGATGGACACAGAAATTGAGGAGGAAGCACCTTTCTAATGAAGTGGAACTTACTGAGAGGAACTGTGTATTTCAAATACTTTTAAAAAGAATGAATAAATAAGTAGAATTTTAAAAACTCTATTTTTAAGAGATCACAAATATACCCTGAGCTCAGAGAGGTGACGTGGGAGAAAAACAAAGATCTCAGATTTTCTACTGCACACATTAAAGCAGATTCATATAACCAAAGTGTGTGTTATGAACAGATGGGTAGGACAGGTTTGAAAGGAAATAGGGAGATATCATTTTGGGCACACAGAGCCTTTTGTTTCCCCATGTGGAAATCACAAAGAGGGTTTATGCTTTTATTCTCTGCTGAAACACCTAACTAACCACATGCAGGTCTGAGTGACTGCTTAGCAGTGTGACATCTGTTCTGTTCCCTGTGGATTTAAAAAGTTATAAATATACACCCATTCAATTCTACATCAAAATATGGGACTATTTAATTTATTAATACATATAAATACAGAATGAGGTATCTACTTATTTAAGTAGGTATCTACTTAAATCAAGGTATAAGAATGACTTATATTTTCATACATAATTGATAGCTGTGGGCCCCTTCAACTGAAGGCCAACTGTAGTCACCTTATAAGGGTCAGAATTTGAGACTAAGCCTCACCACCTTTTTGAAATATCAGATTTTGTTTTGTTTGGAACATGTAATGCTCCCTACGATTGGCACATTTCCACATTGCACATATGTTGCCATATATGTATAAGATAAAACCACCTCCACATTCAGTTTGCTTTGGGGCTGAGGCCAAAATCAATGTTTAGGTGGATACTGATTACAGGTAATTTTGCTTAATAGGCTCTTACTTCAGGTAAAACCAATGAACATTTTATCTTACTCTTCCTTGAATTTTGCCCTTCATTGGTGTTGTATCCCTACTCCAACCTAAAAGTGTGCAAACCTCTGAATTTCTTAAATTCATTTTCTGGAACATGATCCAATACAGGAAATAATGCATGTATTAGTTATTCTCTCCTTGCACAGTCGTGCCACACAGGCAAAAGTGAAGTGTCTGCAGCTTTAAATGTTGTGGGACCTAACTTGTAAAAGATTAAAAATACAAAATTTGAGCTAACTGTCAGAGGTGAACCTATAATTATTCCTTTCACAGATAAAGTATTTTGATCTTGAAAGAAGATATTTTTCCTCCTTGTCTACTTTATTATTTCTTAAGTTAAGCCAAAAGGAGAAAAGGCTTGCCCAGAGAAGCCCCATTCTCAATGCAATGACTTGTCCATTTTTGATTTTGTCATTGGAACACGTGAGGGTATAGAGGTTTTAGTATTATTTTTGTTTATATATTTGAAGCCCAGAATACATTTTTCTTTGTCTTTTCCTTTAATAAAATACATGATAATGTCAAATACCATTCTCCTTACATAATTTTATGGATCCCAGGAAAAAAAGCTCAAGACTTAGTAAGTTGCACCTGTATTTTCCATTACCCTTTGAACTTTTACGTTAATCTTTTCACATTGAAAAGGTTTTTACATTTCTCTGTACAAACAATATGGATCCAGAAGAAGAAATGGAAGTATTTTTCTGTTCTTTAAGCATTCTCTAGGAGCAACACTCTTAACTACCAATTCCTTATAAAACCTGCTATAAAGGTCAGGGACCCTAACAGGGCAAGTGGAATTAATTAAGTCATGAAAAACAGAACAGTTCCAGACCTATGCCTGGAATGGCCTCTCCTAGAATTTACTAATTGAGACAGCATTCTTCTGCTTTAAATACTATCAAAAGTCAGCTCCTTCTCTGGAAAAGAACTTCTGAAATATTTACATTCTTATTGATGAAATACTCAGGTCAGCTTGAAAAATCTTAGAAAGCCAACATAATTTTAAATTACCTTTTAAAAGGAAAACCCCCTAGAAAACAGTAAGTATTAGAAGATCTTTTAAAACTCTTGTGACACAATCTTGTACAGAGTGAGATAATATAATCTATCTGTATAGTTTGAAATCTGTAAATTCTGAAGGGTAGAAGCAAATCCTAATTCATGGCTACAGGACTGCCTATCATGCACCTTGTTGGGCAGAGAAGACAAAAGAAATAAATACACTGAATTATTTTGTATTAGGCACATACCTGCATTTTTTTATCTTGTTCATTTTCACCTATCATTCCTGTGCTACTAACACTGTCATTTCCATCAATAGACACCTGAAAAACAAAGTTGGAATGGGAAAAACATTGACTGGTTATTTTTATTTATCTGAGAAACAGAGGGTTACAGACAGTTCCTGGGGGTTTATCATTTCATAGCTCTCTAGCTCCCTCTTGGAACTTGGTTATCCCACGGTACGTGAGCTCACATTAAAATCACCACTTGTAGCACCTGCATTACAGAACAGGAAAAGTGAGCACAGCAAAGTTGTTTTATAACAGGCCAGGAAAGACTGCAAGAACTAAGGATGTTAAATTAATAGACTGACAAAAGTATTACAATAAATCAATAAATTTAAGAATACTGAGCTCTGGCCAAAAACCCCCAAACATTTATTTCTTTTATAATAAAGATATCTCTCTCACTCCTTGTCAAGCAGAATGTACTTCTTTCAAACAGCACAACTGCTTTTTGAATCACAATACCTAAGACAATGTGTTACATCTCAATTTGAACTAGACTAATTATAATTAAGCAAGGACTTGGGTATTGCTACATAGGTTTGTTTTTAAAAACAGTCTCCAGGAGGAGAAAGGTATTGCTGTTTCCAAGGAGCTCATAAAAATATTTGAAAGACTGTTAGATGCTAATGTGAAAATTTTATTTAAATAGAAATGTAATTACCCAGTTTAAAAAACCACCCCAAACTCTGTCACATGCAGCAACTCAAAGAACAGGATCTTACTGGTCACTGTATAAAAAACTGAATTATACTTTGCATAGCTTCCCATTCCTTAACTGTCTCTGTATTAAGCACAGGCATTCACAATACTCTGCATCCATTATATTCAAGGCTCAGACTGATGCACCTAAGCCTGGTCTGAGTGATTTGATTCTTCTCTAGAGGAGTTTGGCAGGAACCCTCCCTGTCCTTTCCCCCAAGAGGCCACAGCAGGCTCCTGAGAACATTGGGGCTTGTGAGAAGTACCCTGCCCAAAGCACCAGCCCCAGCAGTTTGATTGGAGATTGGCATGACTTAATCCCAAAAGAGGTTTTCACATTCTCTCTCTAAATTAGACAATTATGAGCAATATACTTTTGGGAACTTTGAGTGAAGAGGAAAGTGCCCAAGCAGAGGCAAATTTACATTACAGAGATGGCAAGGAGAGTCCAAAAGCAGGTAATTTTGGGGTGTTTTTTTCAGAGGTAAACAACAGCCATTTTGGGACCTTCTCCCTCAGAATTTTTAAAGGGAGAAGAGAAAACCTGCACTTCATCCTGAACTTCCTGCTGTTGGTTTAGAAAGGAACTGCTGATATGAAATCAGAACTTGATCAACTATTGGAAACAAATGATCCAAACAGAATGTGTGTGCATGTGTTGAGGCATGCACAGATCCCAGCTACTGTGCTTTGCCAGCAGCTGTGATGGCACAAGAAAGCAGCTCATGGAAGGAAAGTGTGTGTTGTAACCTCTTCACAATTCCATCACCTGTCTTCTGACTTCACTGGCAGCAATGGTCTTTTTTCCTTGGTTGCTTTGGGAGGATGGTGCCATTGACTCAGCCCAAAATTAGAGGACTCCAGTTAAATCTGCATGTGCTTTGCATGTTGTGGAAAGTGGTACTGTGCCTGAAGGAGAAGTGAGGGACAATGAAAAATATTCCACCACTTCAGTGAGCTTCTGAGTAGTCTGCTTGGATATCTTTGTATGAACTCTCATATTCTCCACTGATCTTGGGCACCCCACTGATCTTTCTGTTTCTGCCTGTTGCATAGGACAGGGAAAAAAAGAGGAACCACAACTCTCCAAATCCACCTTTAAAATTTCTTGGCGCTTTAAGTTTTGGTTAAAAGAACCAAACAAAAAAGGACACCCAAATTTAAACTTCTCTTTTGCACTATTGTAAGAGTTTTAGAAGGATTCCAGGGCAGATCTTTGAGCTCCTCCTAAAACACTCTCTTTTATGCTGAAGAAAGATTCTGTGTGCCTTCAAACAAAAACACAAAACACCTACATTGAGTCAAACTAAAGGCCATAGCACTGCACCATTTCATTTCCACCAGCAGCAGATGCTGGAGAACACTAAACAAACAGGCCAAGCACGTAGTGATGCATTCCCCAGAATATTATACCAACCTCCAAGCAATTTGTGGTTTATGAACTTCCTGAACCAGAAGTCACATGTTTCTACCTAATAGCCATGGACACATTTTTCTTGTATGAATTTATCTAATTACTCCTTGAATCCAAGGACATATTAGTGTCCACAATGGCCTACAAGCAGTGCTTAACTTGGAGCTGTTTGAAAAAGTCGTCTTCATTCTTCTTGAACCCATCACTTAAGAGCTTCACCTGATGTTTCCCAGTTGTAAAACTGGTGCAGCCAATGACAAGTCACTACTCTTATTTGGGCTACCTAAAATTTTATAAAATCCTATCATATACTTACCATGAGGATTTAATTTCTTCTATACCTTTTTCAAAGTATCTGTAACATCAGCTGCTATGAAAAGTGTACCTTGCCTCCCTAGGAAGTGTGCATGGTCATGCAGAACAATCACAAAATCTCATTTCTCCCTTTAAGAGAGATGCAGGGTTCTGACCACAGAGCTAATATTTGGTTTTGTACATAAACCAGGTGCACTGCTTGGAAACTCACTTCTACTGACTGTCCCTAAGGGGTCCAGCAGTACCATCCAGGAAAAGGTGTTGAGAGGAAAGCTTAAAGAAAACAATTTTTCCTCAACAAATACACAAATGCACTACTGAAAACAAATTCACATTACAGAATCAAAAAACACATATTGAGTTAAATAGGATGAAAATGCAAATTTATTTGCATTTCTTCTCTTTCTAGTTCACCTTCTCAAAACAGAAACTTATCAGAAATTGTGATTAATATAGCTGCTGGTTAAGAAGGGCAAAGTTATGATTGATTTAATCTAAATGAAACAGTACCTGTGGAATGTGTAAAAGCTTGTGATTACAGCTCAGCTAATGTTGAATTACCTTTTATTTAATGAAATATTAAGGAATAGCATCACAACACAATTTGACTGCCTGCCTTAGGATCTCTCAATTCTAACAGACAGAAGTATAATGAAAATAGTGAATAAGTTATTTAATTATTCTAACTGGCCTCCCATATTTTGACAACTCTCAGTGACATTAAGAGGACAGACTTTAAAATTTATTCTGCTCTTTTTCCAGAGCAATACAAGTACTGATGGCAATTATCCAGAGCTGGGACACTGCTTAACTACAGAGTCAGGGAAATTGCATCACCCCTCACCATCCTTATATCATGCTTTACAGAGCCCAGTAAAGTGAACAACATGAATTTTATGCATCAGACTGCATTTTTACTATTGAAAATATGCATCAAAGAAGGTTTTTTTCTGAACTAACTGTCTTTTCTACACTTCATACCATGTGTTGTCCTTGCTCAGTACACCAGGCCATACTCTTCCCATTTAGGAAAAAAAATTAATCCAGCAACAATTCTTCCCTGAACAAGAATAATTTAACTTTGTCCTTCTTTCCAAATAGTGTCCTCTCAAGAGACTCCTTTGCAATGCTGTAGTATAGAGAAGATTATTATTTAGCTGTCTAAATTACTTTCTACATCTGACTTCAGTTCAGTGCTCAATCTTTTCTCCTTTTTATACAGCACTACACACCAGAGCTGCTTGTGACAGTGAAGCACTGCCATGACAATCTGGTGCTCTCTCTTCCAGGAGTCTGAGACTCTCACACTTACAATTTTATTTCTTAAATGACAACTGGCTTGTGCTGCCAGACATGCTGTGGTGTACACTAAAACATGCTGGATGGAGAAAATGCCTTGCAGAGTACCTTGGCTGCATATTGCTCCAAAGCACTGATGGTGTCTGGGTCGATGGCAGCGTCCCCCGTGTGCAGTCCTGCCACTGTGCCATCAGCCTGGATGGCTAAAATGGTGTCAGACTGGGGCATCTGCACCGTGTGGTGGATGTAGGCTGTGGTGCCATCCTCCAGCTGCACAGCCTGCAGGGCACTCTGGTCATAACTGTCTGAGGGATGAAATTGCAGAGGGTTAGGGTTCTGAAAGGAGCAGCAGTGTGCTACATGAGAAACTACTGTTCTTCAGGGAGTGTCTTCTGAAGTCATACACACATATAAAATATGAGAAATACAACCACTTGTATATGAAAAACACAAACACTTAAAATAATACCATGAATACCACAAAAATTTGTTTTCAAGACAACACCTCCCACAGTTTTATTTCTACACTTACAAAAATACAAAAGAAATTTATATTGATATAGCTTTGTTTACAAAAAAAAAATCAGGAACACAAATACGCTTTCCATTTCAAATCCACTCATAAGAAAACTAAAATAATGTAAGAGATCTACTGATGTCATAAGTTCAGATTTTAGAATTCGTAAATCTCACTTTTTAAGAAGAGAATCACGCAAATATGCAAAAGAAACACAAAATATAAAACGACTTTTAACAAAGAAATTCTACATTACATTCTTTCCTCTTATTATTGCCAGTTGTAAAATGTAATTGTCACACTGGTTTAAACAGATTTAAAATATATACTTGATCACTTTTTCTAGAGAAGTGGTACTATTTGCAAGACTAGTGTAATCACCTTCTGCAGAAAGGTAAGTTATCATGTGAGATAACTATGTCTGCATTGTTGACTGTCAGCTGTCACATTTTCTGCCCTACACCTAAAGGTATATAGTCACTTTAATGTGATCCTGGTCTAAAAAGCAGTGAAATACACTGGGTTTGATTATGTTTGTGAGTGTTATATAACACCCAGCTAAGGAATTGAACCAGTCTCATTTCAAGAATTTTCAGATTTCATGAAGTTAAAGCAACAAGTAATCCACCCTGGGAATCCCACTGAGTAAGATGATAGTTTTTAGAGAGTATCCTGGTTTATACTGCTGCAGTTCTGTTGAACACTGATGTAAATGAAACCCCACTTGACAGAACAGTTACCTTTTGAGGTGTGATGAATAAATGCTGTAGTTCCATCTTCCAGCTGAACTGCTTGTCCATCTTCCAGACGCAGGCTCTCCCCTGCTCAGAAGGAAGAGTTACAGCACTTCAGCAAGAGCTCAAAGAATCCACTAGATGGAAAGATTAAACACTAAATACCTAGGAGTACAAAATACCTAACATCTCTTCATGACTGTTTCCATTAAAACAAGAAATCAGTCTGTTATCATGACTATTACTTAAAACCAATATTTATCAGTAAGACATTATTTTATAAGATATTTCTTGTATTATTGCACTCACTGCTTTTAGGCATAGGTACATGTTGAACATAAGCAGCAGAACCATCTTCTAATTGAATCACTTGGCCATCCATTAATTTACCATCTGAAATATACAGAATATTTTTAACAATTCTAATTGTGCATCACATCACAGTTTTAACACACAGTTGGTACTTTCTGGATTAACATATAAATAAAATATCAACAAGAAATAATGTCTGCTAAATAGAAAGCACAGTGTGACTGTAGAGAGCTTTTAAAATTCTGGGATTAGAAAACCAGAAAAAAGGTCTGCTGTCCTATCTGTTAGGCAGAATGGTGATATCTGGGTTTGAACCATAAAGATCTCTTTACTTTTGTTTGACTTATGTTCTGAATTTCATTTTTGCATTGTATTAGTAGCAAAACCAAAATATTCATTTTATAGTATTACTGTAATAGCTGTAATTTCCAACTGGAATTGGAACGTCAGAAACATTGCACAGATGCAAAGAAAAGTCAAAAAGGGGAATAGCACTTCAAGAGCCATGAGTTTGGAGTCCTTTGCCCACCTTTCGAATTGTGCTGGATGTAAGCAGTGGAGCCATCAGCCAGGGTCACTGCTTGCAAACTCACACCTTCCATGTTTTCCAAGTTGTCACCATCTAGCAGGAAAAAAGTTCACCTTCACTATAACCAGCACGGAACCCGACAAATCTCAGCTTAAAGAATCTAAATTATTATTTATCCATAAATTATTATTATTATAAATTATTACATCCACTCAGAGCATATTGGTTTGACAAATAAGAAGAGCATCTAGCATGGAAAGAAGTTCACCTTCACTATAACCAGCATGAAACCCTAGAAATCTCAGCTTAAAGAATCTAAATTATTATTTATCCATAAATTATTATTATTATAAATTGTTACATCCACTCAAAGCACATTGGTTTGACAAATAAGAAAAGCAAGTAGTTCTTTCTTGCTTTCTGGTTTTTGAGCCTGGAACAAGTACTAGGGTCATATATTCAAGATTTTGCTCTGTGAACATGACAGCTAAATGTTATTTTCCTTAACTAAAAAAAATACAATGTCACTGAATAAATGACTACAAAGCTGGGGTCTTAGGAGAACTATGAATTAAATAATCAGAATCTAAAGTGAAATAATGACACATATACTTGTATTCATAATTCTGTTTTGTACAATACTACTTGTCATTAATACAAGTATTAATTAAAAACTTCTAAATTAATCATTAATTAATTAAAAACCATTTAAATTAAAATGTAGATTTAGGAAAGAGTTTGTAATAATGTAAAATCATAACAAAGCTGTCAGGAAACATCAAGTTTAAGCCAGTTTCAAGTCACCAATATATTTTAAAACTCAACTTGTTTAAAACACACTTAGACATAAACTGAATTTACTAAGTAAAAAACAGTGAGACTATACAGAGAATAAAGTCAGATTTTATATTTCATATATTTTGGCATGTTTATACTTCTATTATCTTAATTAAAAGATAATTTCCATCCAGAATTAAATTAGTGAATTTAATCAATCTCAGTTAACTGTTTTCTGTTGGAGTTTTAATTCAGAATACACGACATGAATTTCAGTGCTTTATCTGAGTTTCAAAGAGAAGAGGCAGAATAATGTAGAGGTATTTTAACCTGAAGGTTCACCTTGCACAGCTACAGCTTCTGTCAGACACAGGGTCACGTGCTGGGCCTCCATCCCTCCTCCAGAAAACTCCGTCATTCCCTGAGAGTCTCGGTTTATCTGAGCTAATAACATTGTCTACCTAGAAAGAAAGCAGAAAATTGAAATACAGACCTAGAACTAGGTAATCCCAGTTTAATGTGATTTTTATACAAGTATTTTATGTTATGTTTTGCATACAATAGATGTAAAGAATGATTGATTTATCTGGAAAATACTTAAAAAGAATAAAATAATCTGAAATAGGTAAGTATTACTACCTCAATTAACTTAGATGTTGAGGACTTCAAGTAGCAGTTACTAAACTGAAGTGCATCAACCACACTTAAATTTCAGTTAAATATAAATGATTTAACCAATGTACAAAGAATAATGGTGGCAATGACAGTACAGGTAATGATACCTGTTTGTCCCCAGGACTGAAATAAAGCTGACAATTCACCCAGAGTCACCCATGACAACACCAGGGCTTTATCTGTATAAATCAAAGATCTCTCCAGTGCCAGTGAGAGATTTAAAAACAATGACACACTGGGAAAGTATAACTGAATAATTCAACTATTTCCCTAGCTTGTCCAGAAAGGTTTCTGCTTAAACAAAAAAACAACCAAACAAAACCAAACAATCTGTCCTTTAAAATAATGAAGTATCCCATGATAAAATTTGTTAATTAGACAACAGGACAGTGATTAGGGAGTGACTGCTGTATCTCACAGAACCAGAGCCATCCCAATGTACTCACATTTTTACCCAGGTACATTTAAATATGGGAGATCCCACTACAGCTTTTAATCCTACAGTGGTTCTGTGACCTGCTGGTTTATAATTCAAGGCTGACAAGAGTAATTGAGGAGGTTTAATTTACTTATGGTTACCTTTATAAATACATTTAACTATTTTTACCTCTACAATCCAGAAATCTGCTCTCGAATAAGCAATTCATCAAACAGTCTCAAAGACCACTGAGAAAATTGTGCTTCTGCCAAAACTAAGGAGCACAGAATTAGACCATGTAGGTTCTCCAGTGTGCCTACAGTATTTAAAAAGTGCTACACTAATTTAGTAGCTGAAAATTACACCCAAGCAGTATTTTCCAGATACATCCAAGTGTATGAAGTGAACCAGACTTTTACCTAGAGCTGCAGGCTCTGTTTCTTATTTCCAATTAATGAAACAGATACAGTTTAATAAAGGAAAGCAAGGGTACCTTTAGGAAGGTTTTAAGCCTCCTGCTTTTTTCATCTGTTACACTGAAAATCATACAAGAAGAAAACCAAAATATTGCTAATGATCAGTGCATAATTCTGTAAGAAATACGCCTTCCAAGACTGAAATCCTCCATAATTTCTATCTGGAACATTAAGGAGATTAAAATACTGGCTTGCAATAAGGAATTTGAACCTTGAACAACCAGCATCAAAAAGATACAATTAAGACAGAAACCAAAAATAGTTCAAAAAGGGTATGAGGGGATTTTTTAAGATCCAAGAGAAGATGGGCAATTCTTCCCAAAATCATTTTCAGGAAAAGAAGATTTTACAGAAAATGAGATGTAATACACAAGAAAAAGAGAAGCCATCCAGACTAAATTGCATTTCTATAGATGCTTCTGAAGAAAATGAAATAGTAAAGTTTGTTTGGATACTATAATCTAAGAGACAAGAAATTGTATGAGGGTTTAAGAGATCCTGAGTTCAACCTCTTCCTCTGCCATGTCCATGATTATGACTTTGGACAAGTAACTTCATTCCCTACTACTCATTTAATATCCCCCACCTCAAAGTAAGCAGAAACCCCCTACTCAGGAAGCAGTTTGCTCACAAACCAAAAATCAACATGCTGTAGCTACAGAGTCAGCCTAAGCAGGCACAGAAGCAGTGCCCAGTTATCAAACCAACCCTGCTACAAAAGGGCTCTTGATTAGTGAGAAAATACTGTCTGTGCTTTTTAAACACCTAGAACTTTCTAAAATCTGAAGTGATGGTTTATGTTATTTCTGAGCAAATCAAGTTCACTGTTACAGAGGCTGGAACTCCCAGGTAAGGCAAGAAATTGTTCTTATTCTGAAGATTTTTAAAGGTCATCAACACATTTCTAAGTGCTGCAATAAAAAATATTGCTTCCATTATGTATTCATCCTTTTTCCTTTGTCCACTACATGCTTTAACAAAGCACATGTTAGTTTTTTTAATTGTCTAAGCTATAACAAACAAGTTATTTTCAACTCTGTTGTGTCAGATAATTTCATTGAAACTTTGAGAATGTCATACACATTTTGTTTTAATCTCTCGTATTCTTCTGTAAAAAGAAACAATGATTAAAAATGTATGAAAAATATAATATTTGTTCTACGAGGTTGCTGTGGTTAACACAGCAGAGAAGAAAGGCTTCACAACCACTGGTGGTGACTACAACTAGAGTGAAACAATTCCAGCACAGTGTAACCCAAAGGCCTTTCAGCTCTACCTTACGAACATCCCCTCTCTTAGACAAAGTATCTTTTAAGAGTCCCCAGCACCTCCAATGTCACCTGCATTCCTCCACAGACCCTGGCTCTTCTCTCACCTTTGGGCAGCAGTGAGGAAGCCAGTCCATGCTGCAGAGTTCTGCCAGAGGCTGAGCAGAGCTCATTGCTGAAGGGGTGGGTGGCTACTTTGGAAAGGAAAGAAATCTAATGCCAGATAAATTCAAGGGCTGGAGGAGCAGTAGTATTTGTTTAAATTGTTTCACAGTGTTTGTTACTGTAGCATGGCTGTCAACTCTGACACACTGCAAAGGAACCAAAGGGAACTGCTGCACACAGAACAATACCTACGACTTCACTCTGTTCCAGAGGATCTGGACAATCATGCAATCTCACACAAGAACCCAGCAGTAGTGCAGTGTTTCTCCCAATTCTAGCTCCTTTCAATGGTCACTTCCAACAAATCCTTTTCCACTAAGTTCCTTACCCCAGCTCCATCCCTTCTCCATGAAGTAACAACTTTCTTCTTCAGTCCTATCATGGAACCAAATTTCCAGGACATGCCTCTTCCCAGATATAACCCCATCCTTTTTGTCAGAATAATCTAAAATACTTCCATGCCTATACCAGCTCCATCTGCAACTAGTGCCCAAGTCTCCTCTTGCTGCTGGTGTTCTATGGCCCCCTGACACCACTGACTATCCCAATTCCTGCCTCTCTGTGCCAACACTTCATGTTCAGACCCACCTTGGAAGAACAACCCCCAAGAGGCTGGAGCTCTGGGGTCCTCCCAAAAACCAGCCCCCAGCTTTCAGTCACTCTGCAGGGACACAGCAGCTTTGCTCTGTCACTCTGCTGTGCCAAAAATGGATGTGCTGCTCCCTTCCAGGCTCTCCTCTCTCTCCCCAGTGAAGAACACTGACCAGCCAGACTGGGCTGGAAAAAAAAGATGTAGGAAAGATGTAGATTTGGCCTGTGTTGCAGGGAAAAGGCTCCATCGATCAGTGATAATGCTACTTGGTAAGAGTAGTCAAATACAGGAACAAATTGCCAAGACAGGTTTGGACTCTCCAGCCTTGCAGAGGTTCAAAGCAATCTGACACAGCCCTGGGCAAATGAGACCTGCCTTGATCAGGGCTCAACCACATAACTTGTGAAAGTCCTTCCAACTTCACCTGCTGATAATCATTTCAACAATGCATACATTCACCACAGCATCACCGTGTTGTTGGTGGATCATCCACCCTGCAAATCTACTCTCCTAACATTTTCTAATTTGCTTTGCTTTCTCAAAACCAGCTGGTTTTCATAACTTAAATTTCTTCCCTTGCCTTCACTTTAGTCACTCTCTTCTGCTTTCTCCTCAGCTTCCATCAGACTTGTCCCCATTGTTTTTTCAATCTGCATCTCACCAACTTCTTTCCCTAATCCACATCATTGCTTTTATTCCTCTACATTTGCATCAGGAAGCTTTTTGCTTTAAACCTCCCGTCTGCCAGGAGTTCTGTCAGTAAAAATCCAGGAGAGAAAGATTCCCTTTACCCACTTCAAATATTGCAGCTCATTAGTTAAAAGCAGCTGAAAACATCCATTTTTAGGAAAAGACAGGTACCCTGGGGTGGGGTCTGCACAGCAGCTCAGCAAGATTGACACACGTGGATTCTGCTTAATCTCAAGAGCTGCCTTACAGAAAAGACAAGCACAGGCTCAGTCACGAAGTACTCACTGCAGTGAAAACTTGAGATTTGACTTTGTGACCTCTTGCAAATCTTCACAGATGATACGCAAGTTGCAACTGTCAATTTTCAGAGGCACGTCACTGATGATATTTGGGCAGACTTCCCCAAGGACAGTAACGTATCTTGCATTCCTGAAATGATTAGTCACCAAAACACGGCCACGGTATCCATGCAGAGAAAATCTCACCATTCTTTTAGATGGTTAAAACACTTCTCACAAAAAAAAAAAATCAGCCTGAGACCGAAAAAATTTGACTGAAAAAAAATCTGTGAATTGAAAAAGTGTCTGACCACAGGAAGCCGCCCCCACTCTCTAACACTGATACCTTAAACAGGCATCCAGCAGGGCACAGAGCTGCAAGCTTTTAATAAGAAAAACCCAACGAAAAACCAAAACAAACCACCACCCCCTGCAAATTACCTGAACAGCAAAAACTACAGACACACATAAAATTCTCAACACTTGGAAACCAAAGGCAAGTGAGGGGGGGAAAGATGGTTAAAAATAAAAGATTTTCTTGAAGACTTCAAAAAGTTGCCTATCTAGACAACACCTCCTGTATTTTTCCCTCCACTAACACCTGAACAAATTCAATCTCTGCGTGCTACCACTTGATTTGGAGAAAAGATACAATGTTAAAAGAAAGGTTTTTATGTAAACTCAATCTTAGCAACTGGAAACAGGAGTATCTGCTAAAAACTAGGAATCAAGCATCTAAGCAACAGCAGGTGGGATTCAGGCAACTGAAAAGCAAGGGAAGAGCTGGCAGAGCTGCCCTGGAGCAGAAAGGGGGTTTGGGGCACTTGGCAACTCCAGCAGCTGAGAGAACAGCATGAGGAGAGCCCAGGGTCTCTCCCAGGGTGGCTGGAAAATAGCAGGAATTCCTCATTTAAAGAATGACTGCACCACTGTACTGCTGGACAAAGGAAAAAATCCTGCAGTGACAATAGCAGAAACTCCTTAGGGAGACAAAGATGATGCTTACAGGATGATTAATGGGAAATGGAATAAAGTTGGTAATAGCAGTCATGGAAGAAAACTCACTGTTATAAAATACAAACTTAGAATGAGCAGAAAAAACGGGAAAAGAATGACAGGAAAAAAGCTACTCCAGACATTCAGCAACCTTGTGATTGTTCACTCCCCTCACGCAGACAGGACTGAGAACTTTGAAATAATATGTATTTATTTCATTGGAAAATAAGCATCATTTTTATTTTTAATACACTTCAATAATGTACAAAACCATTGTAATTTTATAAAACTTATAAAAACGACAAATAAAAACCAAATGAGAAGAGTAAGATGGCAAATAACAGCCTCACAGTAGTGAAACTTTCATTAAGGAATTTTAGAAAACTGTATTCCCATGTCTGATGAAGCTGGATCCCAAAATCAGTTCAAGTATGTCCACACAGGACCATAATTAAGTATTTTCTGAATTAAATACTGCCTACCTTAGGGTCCTTGACAACTGATATGACTGCAAATATCAGTAATTTCTCAAAACCAGTCTGAGTAACAAATGTGTGAAAATTCAAAATAAGTACCTCCAATTAACTATCTGGTTAAATACACTTCAATTGGTAATTCAGACACATTACAGCCTTCAAAAAAGTCTGACAGACTGGAAAAGTGACTATTCCCCCAACCCCCCAAGTTTTTTCAGATAACCCCAGAAGACTTTTAGCATTTCTTCCCCCACTAATTACATAAAGTCATTTGTAATCTGTAAGCTCAGAAATAGACACAGGAGGACTAAGACTCTTTTTACAATCTTACTTCTGCTCCCCTACATAGCTGCGTGGTAATCTTTTTCAGTATTAAGCAGAAACCTGTAGCAGGGTCAGAAATTAAATCTAGATCCTGTGGGTGCTTGATCAAACACTTCAGCAGAGGTGCATTTCCTTCTTCATCAACAGCCCTTACCTTTTCCAGGACTCCACTGCACTGAAAAGTTGGGATTTGTGCTGTTGTCAGTCAGACTGACTCCCAGTGAATAAGTGTAACAACTACTAAATGTTGGGCACTGCTAAATTGCAGTGTGCTTTCTCACATAATCTCAATTTCTTTTACTGGATTTTCCCCAGTCTCTTGCCAAGGCAAAACATAATTAAACAGCAATTTTCACCACATTAATCATCTACAGTATAAAATGGACACAAGGCTGAAATACAGAACAAAAACCTCTCCAACAGAATCTGGTAACATCAGTTGGATTGAGAAAATTTAACAGCAAATCACACAATCACTTTCTGATTTTCTACATGGTAAAGAAGTGTTGTGAATGATACACCACAGGCTCTAAGACTGGTCCTGCAAAAAAACCTAACCAAGACTGAGAGCACTGTCAATGGCACAAGCATAAAATGCACACTCTGAGGCAAAGGTCTGCATCAAACTCAAGGCTCCTTTTAATTCTTTATACAGTATTTCGACCTTTCTGTTCCACGAGAGATACATCCTAATAATAATGCAGTTCAAGACTAATTCACTGCCACAGTGTTTGGTATTTCTTCAGGAATGAAAAATAAATGCAAGACCAAATTTATCACTGCCTTAACCACCCATCAGTCTGACTTCAGTGTGAGCAGTGGGAACCACATTTAGCCTGACAAAATCATTTTATGTTTCAGCAGTCTTTTCCCCCCCAAAAGTCATTTCCATACAGTTTATATTACAAATCACATCTACAAATTGTCACTGTTAGAAGTATTATCTGATATCAATGTTTGCATTTTATATATAAAAAAACCTTGGATTAACCAGTGTAAATAAAGAATATTTACAAATCCTCACTCTAACTAATGAGATTATACGTCTGTGTTTATTTTCACACTGTGGGAATGCAAAGGTTGCTATTATCTTCAAAGATATGGCATTTAAGCACAGGAGGACTCAGAAACCACCCACCAACAAGTCCTACACATGTAGAGAAGACTCAGGCTGATCCCAAATATGACTTCCAACGTCACACGTTTCTTGAATACATTAGAAAAGAAATTCCTGGTTAATGAGAGGAGGCCAGAGCAGCTCCATCAGAAGGTGAGCTGTCAGCAGTGCTGACACTGCTAACTGCACTCCTGCTGCAGCTCTGGGACAAGCACCTCCCAGCAAACACCCATTTCCATGACCACATCTGCCCTGGGTGCACTGTTCCTGAGCCACAGGTTTGAAACAGATCTGGGAGTCTTCCCACAGAGCCAATCCCAAAAACCCTGCGTGGAAGCTTGACAAGCAGTTGAGATCCATGCAGCACCGTTTGCAGAGGTGCAGACACCAGGATCCCAAGGTTTTTATATTAATGAAGTACAAAAAGCATATTAATGCAGCTGGTCAATGAGCAACGCACTGCAGACTCAGTTATTGTTATTATTATTATTAGTATTATTAGCAGCAGTAGTACCCAGCAGCAGAGGTTTGGCTTGAGGAAGGGCCATCCACATAATCTGTCCCAAACAGCAAATTCCAGTATGACTGAAGCACCCGTGTGTCATTAGGAATTGGTCTGTGTGCATGGAATAGCTTCAGACCTACTGCAAGTGCAGCCCATCCATCAAGCTTCTCTCAACTCAGGTGGTATTTCTTGTTCACAGTTAATTTACACTTCTTCTCTCCTGGCTAAACTTGTATTATAAATGCTCAGGCACACTTTCCATTCTAAAAAACCTCAAACCCATTTCTTCATTTATTGGTAATAAATTACTTGTGTTTTAATAGTCTAAGAAAGTTAGGGTAACTAATAATGTGCACACTCAGAAAAAAAGCTGAATGGCAGGTCAGCTGATTTTCTGAAAAAACTTAGAATGTGATTAGCAAAGGTGAAAATACCCCAAACTTAAAGTAGTTTTACAGCACACGTTAGTGAGATAAAGCATTTCATTCCAAATGGATTTTCACCCTGGAAGTATGAAGGGAGAAACAGATTTAAAGCACCTAACAGATGAATCAGTGTGTTTTTAAAAATACTGGCTTTTGTTTGGTTTATTTTTACCATCAAGTGTATTTATAGCTAAAATATATATCCAGAAGGCATCCAAGCAACGCATATCACAACTGTATCTAAGTCACTCCTAGAAATGAACAGTGATGCCTGTTTACACTAAAATATATATAGAGATACAGCTAATTCTGAAACACTTCATGGGGCTACTCACTCCTTAAATCATAAAAATCTCCTATTATATCAATGTTTTAAATAAAATTGGGAACATCTGTTGATTAGATGAACACTTTAAGGGCTAAAAATCTGAAAGAAACTGAGACCTACTATTTCTATTGCTGTTTTACTTGCATGCCAAACAGACTTCTAACTTTTTTAACTGTCAAGCAATCACAAAAGTCTCTTATTTACATCACCAAAACAAATGAATCCTGGCCATGCCCTTTCAAATCCTGCAAGCCCACTGGGACTGGTAACAAAAAGAGGAATTTTGAGTGGGCTGCTTTGTGTGGCTGTGAGTTAATTAGCAATCCGATAACTACATTACAGATGTATCAGCATTAGCCACGACAGTTAACGGCAGTGCTTGTATTTCAGGGATTGCCAAAGCCACATAACAAACAGGATTTGAAATGCAGTACATCTAAATACATCCTACAAAACTCTGTGCAGCACCATGTTAGCTATGTACGAATATACTTAAAATATGAGCGAACCAACTAACTTGCAAATACAGATCCATCTTCCAATTCTAGAAAAATCTGTCATCAGAAATTAAGTCCCAAGAGCATTAAGCAGGTAACACAATTTTCTGCTCAAGTGTATACAAAAGGAAATATTCTGCAGGCAGTAAAATACAGACCGAGAGAAGTGTTTTGAGTGTAACTCTGATGTCAGCCTTGAAAATTGCAAAACCTGCTGGAACTGTAAATTCCCATCAAAACCAAAAATCTCATTTATTTAACAAGTGTTATCTTGGTGGAGCAAAGTACAATCCTGCTACACAATTAAAAAAAAGGCATGTAACCCAGAAAATTTTAGCAGACTAAGTCACTGGAAACATTTACTAATTTAGTCCAATTTGGTTTTGAGTAACTGATCAATGATCCCTGGTGCACAGAGGGAGGAGAAGCAAAATCATACTCCCTTAAGTAAATATAACTAAGGGCAGATCAAGTTCCACTCAGGTCCAGGCAAATCCCCACAAACCCCACTGTGCCAAGAAGAGAATCCATCAGTCTGGATCACAGTATTCTTAGAGATCCACAGGCTAAGCAGAAACTTTTCTCCCAACTTTTGGGATCTTTTGTGACCCAAACCACAGGAATAGACTACCCACTCCATGCTCTCTTTACAGGTGCACCGATTTCCTTGCACAGAGGAGATAAAAAAGCAAGCTGCCCCTATTAATGGTGAGCAAAAAGGATTGTTGGGGAGCTGCAGAGATGCAGCAGCAACACAGGGGAGAAAGAAAGTCAGTGAGTGGCCAGGAAAGGCTGGCTTGGGGTGCTGTGCTGTATACATACATGTCAGAGGCTGCAGCAATTACAGAAGGTATCACTGGAAGCACAAATCATGGGGATGCCCAAGGAAGCAGGCACAGGTCAAAATGCAGACAGAAAAGGAGTCACTACAAGAGCACAGAGATGGGTCCCACCCTCCTCATGAATATTTGCATTCTGGCCCTCGTAAGAACGAAACTGGAAGAATTGCCCTGATTATGCGTGTGTGTGGAAACCCACCCAGATTCGGCCAAGGCTTTTGGAAAACAATTCATTTCACAGGTACCAGCTAAAGACTCCTCAATGGTGCTTCTCAAAGACTCCACCTATGCTGAGCACGTGTTAACCCAAAACTCTTCAAGTGAAGACTCACACTCAATAGCAAGGAAGGACCAACATCCCCGCAGGGTAAATGAAACCATCTAGACCAAAAGGCCGAGGAATCCTCATCCTTATCTCTGTGCCCATCCCAAAGAGCTGCAGGTGAACAATCAGAAGCAGCAGCCAACATTTAGACCTGTCCCCTGCCCTTAACTCCTGACATTCCCCTTCTCCTGGGCAGCAAAATGTCCAGAGCTGAAGCAGCTCACAGCTGGAGATATTCTGAAAAACTAATTTACAGCTTAATTTTGGTACCCATTAGCAGGCACTATTCATCACTTGACTATCGCTGTGCCTTTCTCCTCTGAGAAAGCACCAAAAGCTACACAAGAATAAAGGCAGAGTGAAGTCAGCGTGAATTTCTACCTAAAGAACATTCTACACTTGTTATATCCTTTATTTGAGCCTTTAATATAAAGCAAAATTACTCTTTCACAGATAGGGTGCTAGAAATGAAATCTTAATTACAACGAGAACAGTTTAGGTAAATTATTAAATCTATTTGAAATACACTTCTCAGAACTCTTTCAAAATGTTTATTTTTACATCTCATTTAAGCTGCAATCCATTACCAAAGCAATCGTGCATTATTTGACCACATATTCCTGAGGTTCCTTTTCTGCAGCGATACAGACAAATCGCTTTTGACACAAACACAGCTTGGAAGCTCAAGGCATTAATGCAGAAATACAAAGAAACAAGCCACGAAAACACGGCTACATCGTACTCTGCCATCCTAAAGCTGTCTGGCAAACGCACAGAGCTAACAATTTTACTACGTCTATGTTAAAAAGCTGCTGTTAAAGGACAATCTAATTTCATTTTCCAGGTACTATCCCCTAGAAGCTACAAGAGAAATACATAGTCTGTAAAGACAGCTGATAGACAACATTTGATGCAGAACCTCGGTAAAACAAGAGGAAATGTTTGCTTTGAAAGACTCTAAGATTGCAGTTCCTGTGTCACTGGACCAGCAATAACATTCCTGACAAATACTGGTATCACTCTGCATATGATGGCAGATGCAATTCTTTGGTCATTCAAAACAAGCCCTTAAAAAAATTTGTAAATTTAAGTGGAGCTGCTCAACCGCATCCCTGTTTTAATAGAAAATTTGAACTTGCACTAAAGTCACGTCATTTTTTTTTCCCAGGTGAAAAAGCACCACAAATGAGGCCTTATCAAAGAACAAAATAAAAATCTTTGCATTATTGAAGGCCATTTTTCTGGAGGAGCAGCTTCTCGTTATCCCGTTCTACCAGAAGTTCTAGAGGAAAGAAAAAGATTAGGGGAACGAAAAGTGCAATAGTAAAAAAAAAAAAATATTAGAAATTGAAAAAAAAAAAAGTTAAAATGCTTTGGATGTTGGCGAAGTAAGCGAGATGCAGTGAAAGAGCTGGCTTTCGGAAGGCCGGAGGTGCCGGGCCCTCCTCCCGCGGGCCGCGCAGAGCAGCGGATTTTCCTGGGAGCCTGCGCGGGTCCGGCCGCGCGCGGGCCCGGCCAGCGCCGCTCTGGCCCGGCAGCGTGCAAATCGCAAGTTAAAAAAAAAATCACAGCAATAAAAAAAAAAAATCTGTATTTAAGAAATGATAAAAGAAAAAAAAACCCTAAACAACGGGGAAAATACAAAAAATAAATGAGCCCCCCCGATTTAGGCACGGCGGGCGCGGGGCCCGCAGCGCCCCGGCCCGTGCCCC
>VZTZ01020728.1:196674-207468 GCA_013400955.1 Drymodes brunneopygia | reverse complement strand
GCGCCTCAGGCGGCGGGCAGGGCACGGTCGGGGGACGGCAGCGGCCGCCGGGCCACACCGGGAGAAGATCCGCCTCGGCGCGGGCCGTTCGCGCCCCCTTGGGCCGCATGGCAGGGCCCGGGGCACTGCGCGCTCTGCCCTTCCCTCCCCGGCCTCCTGCCGCATTTTGCCCCGCTGCCATTCCAGCCCCGCTCTGAGGGAAAGGGATGCCCTGCTTAAAGCTGTGCTTGGGAGTGTTTATCTTTATGTGATTTTTAGGTATGGAGATGAGCAATAAATAGTCCGATAGCTCCCAGTGTAAGGCAAGCAAGGGGTGTTGTGGTTAATTCCGTAGGTTATTTTTGAGAAAACCCTGCTTCGCAGTTGACGCGAATTATCCCCATTGATGGCACAGTAAGCCCAGCTCTGATGGATTTACTGCATCTTCCTGAACGTGAGAGATGTAAAAACATTGATGTTTTACTCCAGAATAAGAGTTCCGAATTCTTGCAGTCCAAAGTTCTTGCAGTTCTACAGAAAGCAAAAAAAAATTACTTATTCCCAAACAGGCCTAATGGCCAGCAGTTTTTCTTTCTTAATTTACTGTTTCCCAATTGCAAGTTTTGAGCCAAGGACAAGCTGCAGCCATCAGTTTGGTTCGAGGTACAGCAGCAGTGAAATACCCAAGATAAAATCTTACTTCTGATTTGCCAACTCCCCTTGTATTAATAGGTTATTCATTAATATCTCTGTGAAATGCTACAGTCTCTTTATTTCCCGTTCTGAAGTGCTTTACGCTTCCAGCACCAACAGTTTGCTATGAAAAGCAGAAATGCACAAACCAGTGACAGCTACATATTGATTGAAAAGTGACTGATAATGAGCAGCAGACAAAGCTTTTCCACACATGGCTCGTTCTGGGTATGTAGAAGGCTCCACAGAGAAAATAACCAACCCATAAAACTTACCAGGTATCCATTACTAGGCATAATTAAAATCGCCTGCACATTTATTGGCAGGTGGTCAGTAACTACTCCATTGCAGACTCGATAAATCGTGCAGTAGCAGTCCTAGGCTATAGGAGATTTGAACACGGCTTTGCTGTACATGCTGACATATATTAATAATTCTTCTAAGACAGTGATTAAGGGAAAAAAATATTAAATTTACCCAGTATGTCAGCATTTTTAAAGCTGCCTATTACTTATATTTAACACAGTTGAGAAGAACTGTAGTTGTGCCTAACATTTGTTCAGAGAAATATTTTGGAGAGTGAAATACAAACCTTAGAACAGGACTCTACTGTAAGGATACAGCTACATTCAAAACACCACACTGAAATAAGTGGAGATAAGGATTTGCTTTAGATGTTTATTAATCCAAGGAGATCTTCCATAATAGAAAAAAAAACAGAGGCTTTAAATTTCCCAGCTCTTCCTTTAGAGTTGCATTATCCTTGAAAATGGAATGGATAAGTGCAAGTTCTAGGAGGAAGATCAGTTTTTAATTTGACATAAGTGTATCACTGAAATTGATATATTGCATCACAAAATGCGCTATCACCACCAACAACAATGCAAAATTGTTTTGCAATTTATATAAATACATTTCTTGGAGCAAAGGAAAGCAAAGTTCTAGATCCATTCTTAAAAAAGATGCTCCTTGCTAACCAGTCTAGTGACACATTAAAAGCACCCTTGAAGTAAGACTGTATTCCTCATACCAAGATAAAACTCTTCCCTTGACTTTGACTTGAAAAATAGAATTGTTCCAGAACTGACAATGGCACTAGAATTGGTGATTTTTATTTTTTTTGTCATCTGCTTTATACAAGAAGCCTTCTCACTGCTGCTGTCACATCTTCTGCTACGAGGCCCAAGTGCTCATTTGTCCTCAAAGGTTCTCACACATTTTTAGGATGTATATGAAGGTAGGCAGATGTTCAGAAATGATTTATGCCAAACTGAGTGTTCCCAAGGAATGCACAGGAGAAGGTGTGCTGGAAGAACGTCTGTCAGCTTTTTCTACAAAAATAAAACCCTGTCTAGAGATTCCCTGGGGGGCAGAGCACAGCTGGACGTGCCCGCGAGTTACAGTCACAAAACCCCAGATCAGCTCTGCTCTGTGCATCCCCTGAAGATGCACAGGAACCACCCTGGCTCTCTCACCACCACGAGCATGGATATTCCCATCCCAGGATTCATTATTTAGGCTTTTTCACCTCGGGTGCTTTGCTTTTCTGGTGTCCCACCTTGGCACCCTGAGAGGAGGGGCTGGAAAAGCCCTCCCACTGCCTGGGAAGAGTGTGGGGCTGGGCAGCTCAGCAAAGAAACCCCAAAGCACCACCAAATCCTGCTCCTCTGCTGATGCAAAAAAGAACCACACCACACAGACCAATTTTCTGAAGACTGCATTTTGAGTATCATAATATATATATATGTGCATTTCATTTTTTACAGATAAAAACTCAGTTTATTTTTAACCTGTATTTAAATTTTGGAGGCTTACATTAAATTAAGGTAGCTTGTTTAATATCAATTGTAACAGCAGGTGACATTTTTATATAAAAACAGCCTAAAGAAAAAAAAAAACCAACCCAAACATTTGATTTAAAAGACCTGACACCAATGATCTCAAGGCAAGATCAAACGCCAATGGATTTTGCTTTTAGAAAAGAAAAAGGGGGCATTTAAGCCAACCCATTCACAGCCTCTTCCTGCTGGCTTCTTCATACAGTGGTTTTGATAGTGGTCCCAGAGGGAACTGTATTTTGCCTCTCTAGCTAAAATACTAGTTACTATAGCAACTTTGAAGGAAGAAAATTGTGGCTTCAAAACCGAAAGATTGGCAAAACTTCAAATACACTGTCTGGATCAGGCAGATAACAGCACACACTAATGCTGCAAGTGCAAAAAGAGGGGAAATGAAATGCAGGATTAGTGCACCTGCACTACCATGAGCTGGAAAAAGAGTATTTTGCACAACTGGGAAAAAAAAAATTGCATTTATATACCATAGCCCAGATCAGCCAATGACACTGCTGTTTTTAATAGATTGCATATGTAGATGTTTCACCCATACACTTCAAGTGACCTTAAGAACTTCACATCTCATTTACCTGCTTTAGAGAGGATAACTTTTCTTTGTGCTTACAGTACACATTTGTTCAATTTTCTAGCTTGTACAGTGAGATCTTTAAAAAAAACAAAGGACACAGAGGGTGTTGCTATTTTTTCTTTAGCAGCAATGAAATATCACTAACCCCTTTTTACATATCCGAATTCAAGTCACAACCAGAGGTGACTGCACCACAAAGTCACCAGGTACAAAACTGCTAGTTCATTTTAAATTAATAACTTGAAATTATTTTCCCCAATACATCCCTTATTTTTTATTTTTATAAACAGCAAACATTTTGCTATTTTTGTACATAGGCTAGCAGGCTTGTTTCAATATGAAAGTGCTAATTCATTTACAGATTTATCAGTTATGTAGTGCTACATTAAGTGTCCAATATTCTACATATGAACAATCTTGATAAATGGAAATGATGAAGATTAAGTAAGGCTATCTGATTACCTTATCTTATTTACATTAAAAGAATAGACACCCAGTAGTAGGGATAAAAGGGAAAGAAACTGGGCAAATACTCATACTGCCACAGGTGTAAAAATTAAGTCTGCCTTCTAGCTTGTACTGTAAATGAGACATTTTAAATAGTCCTGCAGCCCATGTCTAGGTTTTTTTCCTCAGAAAAAAAAAAGCTGCCTTCATGACATCCCCTCTTGATTTCCGATCTCCAAAGTGTGTCATTTGAAGCTTTAAATTCAGATTCTTCCTATCTTCAAAAAAACCTCTGGTTTGCTTTCCAGTATCAGGTTGTAAAATCAGGTCCCACTTCTGGGGCTTTTGTCCAATCTATTTATAAATTAGTTTAGAGTGAGTTGTAGATAACATGAACCAGTTCTGGAACCACTATTGGGAGGAACACAAGCTCTTCACTACAATCACACAGTAGCAGGAAAAGTGATAATTCAATTCATTCCTGGGGCAGGGCCTCCAAAATTAAATGAAGTTGGCACAACTGGAGCATTGAATTTGTATCCTCCATGCTTTTCAATCATTTTGGATTCTAAAACAAAAAAAAAACAGAAGGAAGATATTTTAGTGCGTGTGCAGGGGGGAAGACAGAGCAAGATTCTGTGAGTGACCAGTTGGAATCTCTGAGATACAGGTTTAACCCAGCAAAGGAATCAGCACCCACACATAGAAATGTGCCAGGTACCAAAGAACAGAGGGACTATTTACTTATTTTAACTTCTCAATACTGTTACAGCCATGCTTAAATGAATTTGTACTTTAAAAAGCCCACACTTTAGCTTCTGGACATGGCTGCAGTTTAGAAACAGGACCTGAATGAATGCTGGGCTTACAAACTTGGTAACAGACACACAACTCTTTCTGGTTAACATCTGCAGATTTTGCAGTCAAATCAGTAACAGAGCACATGATCAAAAAAGTACACAGATATTGGCTAAATTTTCAGTGTTCCCATCTCCATTCAACAATATAAGCAGAAACTGCCACTGAAGCACCAGAAAAAGCCTTTTTATACATGCTGCTATCCAAGCAGATAATTTGGACTTTAGGTTACCAGACCACAAAACAATTATGAGAGAAAACTAACCAAGCTGATCACTTTTTATTTTCAACCAAACCTTAATATCTTTAGACATCTGAGGTCCACATATCCATCACTGTTAACTACCAGTGACAGTTAAGGTGTCTGGTTTTACCATCCTTCAAACACTGCTGTAGGACAGGTTTTACTGTAAGAAAGGTTTTTACAAGCCCTAATACATGGACAACTGAAAATCAGGTTGGTAATTTAGGCTGTACCTTTACTACAATCTAGATCATGCAAAAGGTGGTTTGTATTATTCCCAGGCCAAGATAGCAACACTTACTAATGTCTTACACTGAGCTTTCTCCGAAATCAAAACAGTTGCAATCTCTCTGGGAATATAGGACACCTCATATTATCTAGAAAAATCTGCATTTTGGCTCTGTTTCTCTGGAAACTGGCCAGGAAGATTTGCCATGGCTAATGGAGCATGGAGGGAGAATCCCTCATGGCTCCACAGAAGACAAATCTCTCGGCATATGGAAATTCCTCTAAACTACATTAATGAGGGAGAACTGGATTTCAAACCCTTCTAGCAGGATGTCCCCAGGTGTGGTAGGTGGCCTACACGTAGTATCAGTGTGCTCTGATAGTAGGCAGGAATTTCCCATAAGGATCTGGTTGCTAAAGTTAAACTTCACAACCTCTCTGAAAAAACAGTCCAAATAAATAAACAAACACACCTCAAACATTTTTGTCTCCGTAAAATGCAGTAGTATATAATTTCATCATATAATGTCTACTGCTTGACAGGGGTCACAGGGAAACTGTATTTTATAACCATTAAAAGTGGATCATTCTGGACACAAACAAGCTTTTGAGGTGATTTAGGCTGTTCTCTCATAAAAAGCACTTATTAAATGTGTATTCTTACTACCAATCTTTATTGAAAAATCTCTGAATTTCTGTTTTGAAACCTCTGTAGCAATGGCTCAGTAAGAGAGAGGACATGAGGCTGAACTGATCCCTCAACATTCAGTCTTAACTTTAGAGTGTGATATATTGGCTTACTCTCAAAAGGGAAAACTTAGAGAAAAAAGAAAAAGATAAACTGAATACAGATTTAAGATCTGTATTATCTGTAATGTTCTGAAATATTTATTGGGCTTGATGATGTGGCTTTACAGATGGATACTACTTTCATAATTCAGTATTCTCCTATCCACAGAATCCTTGTCTATCCCAGCTGGACTACGTCACATCTCAGGAAATAATTTTTCAGCCACCTGATGTGTTTGTTAACATATGTGGAGTTCATCTACCTTCGGGTAATCAAATCAATTGTTTTCAAATCCAAGCAATTTGGACAAATATGCTTTTATTTCCTTGGCCACCTCCCCAAGTGTTTGTACATTCCTCCCACCTGTGGTATTGCCAGTTTGTGCACTGAGGCTTTGTGACCTGACAATTTTAGAAGATTGATGGAGACATTATCAGGCTTGAATTACAGGCCTTTTGTGTGTTTTGCTTGTTGAGCCCATGCTCAAGGGCATTCCCAGAGCCAGAGGAGGCAGTGCTGGTGTAAGGAGGGTGCCAGTACCGTGTGCTGCCCGCCGCTGATCCGCCAGGGTGGCGATGTCCTGCAGCTGCTTCCTCTGCTCCTCGTTCAGGCCCTGTGTCAGAGCCTGGTACCACACAGGGTTACGGTTCTGAATTGCTGCAGCAGCAAGGAAACAGAAGCAAAAGGAAAGGGCTCATCAGAATGTTCTACAGCTCCAAGCTTACTCACTCACTGCCATTTTAATCAGAGTAACATTCTGTTATGGTTACATAATTCAAGACATTTAACACTACTACAGCTTCTAACCTCTTCCCTACCACCATAAATTCATTCAATCATTTCCCCCTGAAAATTTAATGATGGCTTCACTTCCTCTTTCCAAAGAAAGGAATGGTTCAAGCACGTATTGGAAAGCTTGTTTGGAAGTTCTAAACAGGTTCTAGTTTATAACAGCATACACTAAAGTTGAAATGTAACTTGTTGGCCAGGAAAAGAAATACAGTTACTTACTCTGAAAAATGGTTTTAAATATCTGATATTCATCAATAGGGTTGTCTTCATCATCAATAATTGTGGAATAGCCTTCCAAAGCAGTCTCTTCAGCATCATCTTCTTCCCAGTCTTCGTCATCTCCATCTTCACCTGCCTGTTTTGCTAGAATTTCTAGATATTCTTGACCATCTTCATCAATGTCATCTTCATCACTCCCCAGCTCCTCTGAGTTAATTATAAATAAAAAAAGGTTTATCTTGAGAACAGCAGGAACAATTCTTTAGAAATGTGGCTAATTAGGTAAAACAGACAATGGAAGTGGTAACAATAGGAAAGGGCGGAGCTCATTTAACTCAGCCCTGCAAGTCAGTGTTTAAGAGGGACTGGAAAGTAAGTCAGATATAATTAAAAATTATCAAAAGATGTCCAGTATTCCACTGCAGCACTTCATTTTTGCAATTAAGGTATTCAGAAGAATTTCACAAAGGAACTCAGTATCTTCGCCAGAAAAGAATGAAACATACAAAAGAGCATCAAAGTTTCTGTCTCCGTACCTGTTTCCTCATCTTCTTCAGCTTCATCATCATCATCGCTGTCATTTTCATGCTCTGCATGACAGGCATATGCTCTTTTTAATCCATTAAATAAAAGGATAAAAGCTGGCAGGATCTGCCCAGCAACTTGATTTAAAACCTGTGGTATTTGCTCCAGATCAATAAGAGCACACAAGCCAAGCACACACATCTTCCTGTCATGAAGTCTACAAAACAGGAAAGTAAAAAAGTTGCAAGGTTTGTCATGATTTATAAGATCATACATAGGTGTGTCACAGAGAATCATCTTCAGAAATAGAAACACTTACCCCAGGAAACAGTCCACATCATTAAGCCACTGAGTTATGAAGTGATTGGTGACAGGCTCCACATTATTGGGGAAGCGGAGATTTTCCAAGGTGTTCAATAGTAAGTGAGGATTGTAATACAAAGCAGCTATGGCAACCTGGAGGCACATGGTTCGCAGTTCACTGGTTTTCACTTCTCTGGTCAGTCTCTCCAAGGCAGCTTCCACAAACAGGGGGATGCACTGCACAGTGAGAACATTACACACTCAGTGATCAAAAAGAAAAATTGTCCTTCTGTGCCTCAACAGGCTGGCACATAAACACAGATGGCATAAAGTGGAGTAATTTTTAATTGCCAGCAGAAGTCAGATACAAAGATGGAATGGAAATGTGAAAATATTTAATGGATTGGATTTTGTGACATCCTGCACAGCAAATTAACTTCTGGTTCTATAATCTTGTGTACCAAAAAATGGAAAATAGAAGAAATGTGTGCACTAGGAAGTCCAGAAAAATGAACTTACTCATCTCTCAAATTCCAACTTCCATATGGGCATAATGAAGTCCCTGGTCCCTCTATCACATTGATTTAGATTCTAGGAACTTCATTTTCATTCTTCCTTATTTCAAAGCTATAAGCTTGACGGACTGAACAATTTTCATTAAATATTTGCCAGAATTAACTTAGATTTCAATTAATTGTCTTTTTAGAACCAAGATGCTCCTGAGGTGGCACTCTTCCAGATTCATGAAAACACCAGCGTTTTTAGTGTCCTAAATTCTGGAGCCAAATTGTGCAGGAACTCTCTCTGCAGTGCTGTCAGTGAGCACCACTGAAGTACAAGGCAGGATTATCACACAAATTGCTTGTAACAAAACTCACCTTAATACATAATTAATAATACACAATAAAATATTTTTCAAATATTCCTTTTAGCAACCAAAGTTGTTACCAACCTGGTCGATGCCACGCCCTTTACACTGAAGAATAATTACTTCTAACAGCTTTGCTGCATGACATTCTGCATCTTCTCCAGCAACTCCTGTAAGGACCTGAAACACAGCCATTACTGGTGGTGTATCCCCTCAAGGAGTATTCTCCATATCCTGCTTTGCTTGGAAAAGCTGGTAGGAATTTACCCCCCTAACAGTGCCAGCATAAACAGCCAAAGCTTCAGTAAAGGCTGTGTGACAACCAGAGACTGAAAATTGCTGAACATGGGCAAAACTAACCCAACATGTACAAATATTCAGTAACTCTATGGATGCTGAGCTTGCCACAGTTACTGTAAAAGCATCGGATGCCTTTCTGCCAAGGGTTATTTCTATACACAAAAGAAAAACTTCTATTATGCATTAATGTACTGAATTTTGTAGAAGTTTTATTTACAAAAATGGGATATCCAGTGAAGAGCACGCAATACCTAAAACTTGTGTTAAAAATTCACTGTGCTCAACCAACACCAATCACTAAGTGGTCATGACAGGCAAATTTTATATTTAACATTACAAGAATTTACAAACACCCTAACTGGGCCGGTTACAACTTGTTTTCAAACAAAGGCTGGCAAGAGTTTTTCACTGGTATTTGTAGAATACTAGAATAGTTATTCACTATAATATTTAAACATCTTCTGTAGAATGACTCAGGGAATACCACAGGCAGCACAGGAACAGTTCACCAAAGCTCTTATACAGACACCACACACCATACCCAGGAGTGGGAAAACTGAAATCCCCACAGATTACTACTAGAGATGATAAAAGTTTAACATCATCTTATAAAGAAGTATTCCTTTCCTCACATGGGGCTAACACTCTGCAAAGCTGTATATTCTACATTTTGACTGGACACAGAAAGCCCAGTAATACAAAGCACGATACAGAAACCCTGCCCAAAAGTGCCTGCACTGAGTCAGACTAACTGCATTCTGCCCCCAGCTTTCACTGCTGGAACAAAAATGGGAAAATAATATCCTATTCCTGTCCCTTTACCTTCCATCCCTACTTCACTTGTTTAGCTAACAGGTGTCAGCATGTGTATCCTGGCCATGGTGAGGGCTACAAATCCCAGATGAAAGAATCCACCTGCCTTTTATGCCCATATGCACAAAGTGTATTGCACCAAACTTGGTTTGTTTATTCTGCTTTTATTGTGTATGACTTATTTTTCCCTTCTGCCAAAGGAATACAGCTGAAATTTTGATACAATCTCTTTAAATGTCTCTGCAATAACTTAGTAATTTGGGGAATCTTAGAGGATGCTAGATAGCAAAATGCTTTACAGAGCTGATGTCAAAAGCTGCTGTGGAAAAAAATTCCCAAGTTTAACACTGTTATTTCTACAAAGATGGCAAGTTTTGCTACCACACAGGAATCTACTCACCTTCTTGCACATACTGTAGATCATTTCAAGGTATTTTGTGTCTGACAGAAGTGTATCTGTATCAACAGTAACGTAATTATGCAAGAGAGGCATCATATCTGTATTAAAAGAAGGACAATCACAGTTAGGTATTGTCTGCATGCTATTAAAATCAGGTTGAAATCCATATATTAATAATAGTATTAGAATTAATAGCAGTTCTTGCTTAATGTTTGTCAAGATAAGTGTGTGCAAGTTATAGGTGCCTTAGCAAAACCAGTCTGGTAGCAGCAACAGCAAAATAAAATCCTTGAAGTGTAACCTCACTTGAGTGTTTTCCTAACATTTCAGTCATGATGCAATTCGTTGTACAACTGAAATTGCATCCATGAAACCATCTGGCTTCCTGATTTATTTATATTACTTACCAGTAAAATAATCAAAACCATCCTGCTGGAAGACTTCAAACACAAGAGGAAGAAGCTGCCACATTTGTGCAGAAACCTGTTGGCAGGTCAGACTGTGAGCCAAGGAAAAGATCTCCTCATAGAACTCTAAAACAAACAGAATCTAGGTAAATATCATGCCAATCCCAAGCAGTGTTAAAAGTTAGCCAGCAGAAGGACAGATACCTAATACATGCTGCTGCAAAACTGTTCCAATCACTTGCAAACAGATCCCTTCCAACTGCTGGGTAATCTGAAAAAAAGGTAAAAAATAAAAAGGAGATATATGACTATTTTCAATACTTGGGAGTTGAAATTAAACATATTTTAAAATTTGTCAAAGCAGTTTCTATATTTACACAATACAATTTTTAAAAACAATTAGAAATGTCTCACATGCTAGAGCACTAAATGTGTAAGAGCAGCACTGAGCTAAGGATTTGCAAGACAGCTTTCAATACAAGGTGGTTTTTGAGTATTGGAAGA
>VZTZ01020728.1:156093-184555 GCA_013400955.1 Drymodes brunneopygia | reverse complement strand
CTGAAATGTGCACATTCCTACATGATTTGACAAGAAACTCATCCTTGCTGACTCCAGCAGAAAGCTGAGCAAGCAGGAGCTGAAGTGTTTGATCAGCTGAGACTCCAGACACACCTGTTATCTTATCACAGTGACTGTGCTCACACCCCTAAACATGGATTTCTAGCACCATAATTCACTGAACACTTCTTGATTTATAGCTCACAGATCTCTGCAGCGTATTTGGTTAAAGATGTTTAAGCTGAAAATCAAGTGAGAAATTTTGTGCTTTCCTTTGCTAGTGGAACTTGCAATTTTCAGCCGCTAAGAAAACTCCCACTGGGGATTACAAAGATCTTTATGGCACTCCTGTAAAAGTGTTTTTGAAAAACTGACATTCACTGTTTTACACTGATTGATGTAAAATTCATGGAATCAGATGGAAATTTTTCCATGCAACATTTAAATCCAAGTACCTGAAACAGCAATGTTATGCATTCCAATGCTTTGAAGGAGTAACTTGTGGATTTCATCAGTTCCACTACTATAATTCCAAGTGATCATACCAAAGTCAGTTAACTGATTCTGAGCTTCCCAACATTCCAAATTTCCCACTTTGAAACCTTTCTATGGTTACTATCACCAAGTACTAGAGTACAAATTGTTTGAAATTTAAATACTAAATTCCTGCTAAAGTCATGATTTTGAGCAGACTTTCTTACTGCCATCAATCCATAAAAAACAACTACCACATTAAGGTTTTAAAACACCCCCTTTTTCTTAATTCAGGCTTTCAGAAGGAATTTTTTCTGTCATTTTTAGTGGAGAAAATACATGAGCCAGTATTTACAAAGCAAAATATTTTCTAAAATTACATTTCCATCACCTTTGTGCAGTCCCACAGACAATTCTGTATGGTTACAATCACACACAGAGTTACAAAAAATAGACACCAATATATGAATTCTGCTGGTTTATATAGAGAAAGACCAGAAAGAACTTACTCATAGTTTTTCACAAGTTGATAAAGACACAGAAGGATTCCAAGCCAACAAGCACTATTGTCAGACTGGAGATAAAATCCAATTTTCTCCACAACTGCAGTCCAGCGACTGGGATAATCATACTTGATAATGTGATGGATGCAAGTAGTAAGCTGTACTCTGGAAATCAAAAGCACAACAATTAAATAGGTTATTACTATTATTTTAATAATATTCTTCTAGTGTTGAAACAGCAAATATTGTCCATACTTAGATTTCTTTCAAGTTTTGTTTAGAAGGTATAGGTTCTGTAGTTTCTGCTTAATATTCTCCATTTAAGAAACTTTAAATTTCTACATGCCACACAAGCTGAAAACTGTTTTTCCATCTACATTAATTCTATGTTTAGGACACACAGTGTGTGACAATGATGCTTAGCATGTGGGTGATCTTAGCTGGGGGAAAAATAAAAAAAAAAAGAACCCAGCAGTCAGAATCCACAGGCAATGCATGCAGAGGCTGAAAGTACACCTGATCAGCTCAGGAGAGTGGATGATGGCTTCTACAATGTTCTCACGGATACAGTGCCTGTCTTCTTCTGGGATGGAGTAAGGTGGGATCTCTCCTGGAGCACTCTCACGGTCCGGCCAGTACTGGGTTATCATATTTTTCAAGTAGATAACCCCTGTGAAACGAGAGAGGCAAATCAGCTGACAGCCATTCAAAGTACAAAACAAACATTCATCTTGCAAGCAAATTTTTTTTAGAACAAAACTGACCACCATTACAAAATCATTGGCCCTTCCTAAGTAGGGGAATCAAAACATATGAACCATGCCAGTTATTAACCCAGTAATTTAATAAATTTATACTCTTTCACCATTTCATATAAAAATACTAAAGGTATTGCTTTTATCTGTGTTTCAGGTCAGTAGTTGTGGAACTATTTAGCAACACACTTCTGAAAAATCCTTTATAATGATTTTCTCAATATCTTCATTAAAATTGTAGAAGAAAAGCTGATCAATACTACTGACAACCTAAAACATCCCTTGTAAGCAAAAACATCTAATTAAGTTTGTGCTACAGGAATGCATGCTAAAGAAACAGAGCTCCTTTATACACAGGTTATGGGCCACAGCAATTTGTAGCAATCAGGCTGCTGTAACAAACCCTACATTTACCATCTGACAACCAAATCCAAACTGCTTGTGTGGCAGAATAAAAATCACAGCACTCAGAAAAGCACTTAGAACATGCAACAGGACATCTCGAATGGTACACTGGTACCAAAGTTACTGTTAAATCTAATTCTACATAAAAATCCATAAAGCAACTTCTCTTCCTAAATTCCAGATGCACCTTTGGAAGATTCAGAAGCCAGAGGGTTTCTGAAAGGTCTGCAGAGGTCAAGAAACACTCAGCAGATTATTACAAGACTGAAGTAACAGACTTCAGCCAGCCCTCAGAGGGATTTATCATTAATTGCTTTGCAAATACACACTGTTTGTAAGCTGTGCCTTGAATGAGCCATCTCCACTCTCCACAGGATGCTTTGGGGTTTCACTGGCTTACATGGAGGAAGGTGAAATTGCAGAGAGTTTCTTCAAACTTCTTTTTGCATGCTATACTTGTAAAGCAGTAACCTTTTGGAGTCATCATTTGAATGATTACCCCCAAGCAGCAAGATAAAAATGCAAGCTAAGTTTAGGCTACAACTTAGAGTAGTCTACTATATGGAAGGTCCAAATGAGCAATCCAGATCACACCCTTCTGACCAGTCAGAAAACCCACTGAAGTACTGTACCAAAAACCTCTATTAAGTAATTAGAGCAGCTTTAAGGTGATGTTTGGAGCTGTCAATAATCAATACCCAGTTGTACTGATGGTTCAAGTAAAAAGGGCTCCAAAAGACATGATTTGTTTTCTTCCTCTTAGTGCATTTAGAAACATTAGTGCTCATAGTACAAGTATAATGACCTCCTTGGACCAAGTGTGCCAGCATCAGAAACCATTCTCCTTCCCCAAGGAATGTTCACTGGAGATAAAGAGGAAGAATCATCCAAGAGCCAGACACACCTTTTCTTTCTGCCTTCCTTACTCAGTGTATGGTGCCAGATAATAGCTCATGATGACTGCAATTTGAGCAACTCCCAAATTTGAGTGCTTGATATTAAAACCATTAGACTTCTTTAACAGTATCTGCCTGTGTACTTGTGTGTATGCACCATCAGTGTAGATACAATGAAAAAGAATTTGAAAACTTGCCTGCCTGTCTCACTGGTAAATCCAGTTGCTCGGACATAGTGATCTGAAGCAGAGTTGAAACAAAGTTCACTGACTTATGAGCCTATGGAGAGGGGGGGAAAAAATAGAGTTAAGTTTCAGAATACTGCCATTAAGTTTTACAATATCTTTATAATGATGTAATGCAATCAATAGAATACCAGCAATTCAGCCAGTTGCACAGGAGTCAGCTAATCAGCCAAAGCATTCCAAAGTTTTGTGCTCACTGTATTTTGAAGACAGCAAGGGGGAGGAAAATCCCGATTGTTTAAGGTAGCAGAGTTGAAGAAATCCCTGAACAGGCTGCAGGAATCAGCCTTCCACAGTGACCAAACATGTTCCCCATTCAGAACAAACACTTGAAGCAAGAGCACCTGAACAGCTCGAAAAACCCAAGCACAGCAAGTTTACAGTGACCTTTAGCAAGGTACAAGTCCATTATATAAGAGCTGAGAAACAGATGGGAACTGTGCTTTAAAACTGAGTCCAACTCCTACTTCATCCTTCTGAAACACCAGTTTCAAGGGACCACTGATGCACTACTGCAGCAGCTGCCCACAGAACTGCACAAAAGCAGGGAGATCCAAATGGAGACACATCTGCAGAGTAACAACTTCCCAAGGATTTGCACAACTTTCACTTAGAAAGAAAACAAAACATGTTTTTTCTTACCATAATGAGAACTGTTACTGATACATTAAGGACTGGATTGTATTTTCAATGAGGAAACAAACTTTAACATTATTATAACACTCTTTACCCACCTTTCCCAAGCATCAAGGACTCGAGACAATAAATCAATTTTGCCAGGAAAAGTGAATTGCAATCCTTCAAAACTAATTCTTCTTTTCTTAAAATAATTTTCCTCAACATGAAGAGTCCATGGACATGAGTTACAGTGGGAAATCCCTATTTTATGCGTGGAAAAAAATTCCCAAAGATTTCAAGGCCTGGAACACTTATCCACAAACGCTGTGGGACCTCATCCTCAGAGATGTTCTGTTGGACAAGTCCTGATCTACTTCAACCAACTTCCAAACAGCTTTGCTTTTCTGCTTTACCTTCACTTACGTGTCAATATTGTTTCCTATGTTCTCTGCAGTTCACCTATCAAAGACAAATGCAGAGACCTACACAATTTAACCTGTTAAACTCTTAGGAAAACACCTCTTACCCACTTGTTACTTTGAAAACCACTGAAATGACACTATTTATCAAAACCAAATGGCTGTCTCTGATACTGCAGCAACTTCATATCATAAAGAGACATAATTGGAAATTATCCCTCCATTCCCTTAGTAGGACCAAAAGCTCTTCAGACAGAATGAAGATTCCTCCTAAGTGTGTAACACTGCTCAGCTCACTCCTACACTACCAGAACTCTTTAACTTCCATTTTCCTGAGCAAATATCTCCAGTGGTTCCAGCATAAACAAGTGTAAAAGGGACAGCCTGGGACATGACATTGGTACTCAGATTTGGTTACTGTAGCTTGTTTTCTGTCTCCTATTCTTTAAAATAGGTTCCAAATGAAGAACAAATTTAAGAATCCACCCAAAATGTTAAAACACTGTTGTACACATTCATCCTGTGCACTACAACTCTACAGGCTCCAGAGCACCCAGAAGCATCTGGTCCCACTGAAATGTTTATTTGCAGAGTGTGATTTGATGGCCTGGGAGTAACTGACACCGCAATACGAGCACACATCCTGCTGACCCACGTCCCTCTGATATCCCCCAAGTCCTCAAGAAGCAAACACACTTTCAAATGAAAAAAAAACCAACAAAAGAGCAATTGTCTTCAACTGCCAAGTAATGACCAAATAAATAAATTTAAAATAAGATTTCCTGGTTGGGTTTGATTTGCCTACAGCTCCAGGTCCGTTAAGTTGCTTCTTTCCTTAAGGAACATTAATAGACACAGAGAGTCCTGCAGCACATTCTGGATGACATCAGACCCTAATTCAGCACAGCACTCAATTACACGCTTAGCATTCATGTCAGCGGAAGTGCTCCTGTATTTAACGTGTTACCAACCTGCAGAAAGCTTTCAGTTTCAATAACCTTTAACTCACCTACAAATAAGGTCAATTAGCCTGCATAAAACGGACTTAAAAGTGCAAATTGATGTCTTTTCACAAGGGCTACAAGCTTAACAGATACCTTTTCTATAGTGAAAATCTGCAATGTTTGCGAAGTCAGAAGCACTTAATCCTGTAATTTTTAAAATGAAGGATTATTTTCCCTTTCCCACGATAAATGACCACTATTCTTCTAATAAAAACCATCCATTTCAGCAACAAATATGGAAATAATACTTAAGAGCTACTAAGGAACTAATGGGAAAACCAAAAGAAATTAAATTTTAAAATCTTATGTCATAAAAGAAACAAAAAACAGACACACACTGAAATTTAATAAAATACCAAAGAATGTTTTCTTCATTTACAAAGACAGGACTGAGCCTGCGCCTATAGGAGGCTACAGAAGCTCCCTAGAAATATCAGTTCTATCAGTATGAGGGATTAATGTATTTTCAATGGATTCTTTGAACTATAGCAAGCTTTAAGGGACAGAACCAAAACCTCTACACTATTATCTGTTTGGTTTTTATAAAATCTTACAAGTATCATCCTTATTAGCATCTGAAGTATCAGACTCCAGCCAACCATGAGGATGAGCTACTTTATCACCTTTAGTGGCTGAAAGCAGATTCAGCTGAGATATAATCTGTGCTTTTAATACAAGTAAAATATCTCCTACCTGCCAATCAAAGCCTGCTCTTAATCCTCTCAGTTAAAACCTGCATTCACACAGAGCTACATTAACACTTCCACGCATTCTCTATGGAATATAAAGGACACTCAAACCCTTCCCAAGCCACGCAAAGGAAGGTGATTCTGAAATTAACCACAAACTGAGATGCAGGGATGAGGAAGGACAGTTCCATGAACACAAGGATGCACTGAATGCTCAAACAAGACACCAAGTACTACAATCACCTCTCACCCCTTGCTCTGCTTCACTCTTAAAAAGAGCATGCAATGTTTTACTGGCATTGGAAAAAAAAAACCTGAACCTAAAATAAGACACCCCACATAGGTGCCTTTTTGTATCTACATCATTAAAAAATAGTGAACCCACACCTATTTCAGCTATTTCCATCTTTAATAATTTTATTCCCCCAAGAGGGCTGCTCTCAGGACAGTGTGCTCCTCTTCACTGACTACACCGCTAAAAAAATACCCATACTAACAACCACACCTATTTTAGGTTCATTTTTGAACTAAAATTGGGATTTCACAATGGTCACTATCACATACTCCAAACAGAAAATTTCTAAGACTTTAAAGTTTTTACATAGGTAAAATTTTGACTTTTATTCTCTTGCTCCTTGTTTGCAAATACCATTTACAAGTAAATATTAAATTTAGATAACTACAGTATTTTTTAAAAAACAGCTCTGTCACAGAAGTCAGTTTTCCAACACTTAACTCAGCATTTAAAGAAAAACAAAACCAAAACTCATGTCAAGTCCTTCCCCCTTACAAGAAGTCCAACATGCCATGTCACTGGAATGACTTTGCTGTCTAAGAGCCAAAGAATTCGGGGACTTTTCCCAAGAGCAATCTTTGCTATGCAGCCTGGCTGGCTGAGGAATGTGTTCTATCAGACCACAAACCTTGCACCACTGTCTGCTAATATCAATCACTGCTCCAGAGCACACAATCTTTTTGCACAGTTCATTGCAGCTTTTCCTAGCAGGGTTGCTTTGTTACACATGTGCTAAAAGAGACTTTTGAGAAAAGTGCCATGCCAGCTACATAATCCAAAAGGACAATGAAATTCAAAGTTTACATTGAAGAGACCAGTTCATGGCATGTGAACTATGAATAGTTAATTACAAAGTGGAAAAGCACTTTTCCTCCAGTAATGATGCTCACTGCAGTAAGTTAATGCTGGAATATTCATCTCTCACACAAAGCCTGCGGGCCTCTAAATGATAAAAAAAAGTTTCGTCTTGGATAAAAAGATCTCCATGCATTCTTTTCAGACATCAGGAAGCTGACACACCATAACAAACACACTACAGTAGGCACCTCCTTCACTGCTGCCCAAAAAAGCACAACAGATGAGCAACACTTACTACATGTTGCTGAACTGGAACCCTAGGTTATTTATATAGCTATGTAAAGTAGCACACATGTGAATAAAGGCTAGCATTTTAAAAATAAAGTAGATGAAAAAAACAATTCAATGCTTCTTCTCCATTCCAGTTTTGGGAAAAAAAAAATCTACATGCAGTTTTTGATCTGGGCCATAGCAGGACTGGGTACATGTAACTACACTGAGATGAAGGTGTTTTCATATAGAAAGGTAAGGTCAGGAGCTGTAAGGCCACGCTGAATCAGCAAACTGCCCTGTAGCACTCTCATTTCTTTTTTAAGAACTCAGCAGGTGTGGAAGTCATTCCGACCTCAGGTTCCTGCAAGCCAGTTCTGCCACCTCTTATGCAGGTACACTGTATATGCAAACCTAGTTAAATGTGCACAAAAGACACACAAACACTCACCAGCTCCTGCAAACACCCCTGTAAACACTCCTTTCATCACAGTTCTGTCTGCAAGTTTGGAGCACTATTTGCTCTAGTGCTGGCTGAGGAAAAAGCAGTGTGCTCATGCTACTCGTGAGAAAGAGGCAAGTGGCCCTTTCTGCTTGGATTTTACCTTGCGCTGGGCAACTTCCACCAAAAAGGGAACTTCCTAGTGGAGCCAAGGCTCCCTCAGTTCCTTACTGCCCCCAAGGGGATTCCTGGTGTTGGACCATGTAGCTTCAAACACCCTTTTCCCAAAGCATCCCTCATCTAGCTCGCACCAAAAGATACAGATGGAAGACAGGGGGAAGTGAAAGTAATGAAGCACTTTGGGTAAAATGTCACACCAACAACTTCAAAGAGACCCCATGATCTGAGAATCAAAGCCAAGAAAACTCATGCTCTGTTCCTTTTCTCACACTACAATATAGAGCTGTAGATGTTATAGATGCAGGCCATGTTAGAAAAGGTTAAAAAAAGAATTCAAGCTGAAGGTAACACTATAAACACCTCACCCAAAGTATCCACAGAATTCCAGCAGTTGGAAAATCCTGTCTGAAAGACACCATGGAAGAAGCAGCTTGCTTCTTCCCTTTGACAACCTTTCACTCCTAAACTCTCAGCAGCTAAGAGTCCTGTAATTCAATTTAATCATTCCATCCTTCTGACATTTGTAGCTGTTCAGCAGGCACTGAACTCAGCCCTACTGCACCACGGAACCAATGACAGTGGCCAGCCAACAAGATTTTCTTTTCATCCCTTCCCTGTCACTCATATCAGAACATGAAAAAGCTTAAATGTAACTTCTGAAAGTCACTTTCCAGTAGAGTATCAGGATGTCTTCCTAAACAAACTCTGTTGAGCTGTGACTTACAAAAAATGATTAGTTATAGGGGATTGCATATTTCTTTCCCCTAAACACTGTTAGACACAAAAAAGATGTCTTAATAGCTCACACACCAAGGTTAATCTCAGAGATTTACAAGACATACATCACGGTGAAGTTATAAATTCCCTGGAATTACAAAGAAAAAAACCTGCAAGGAAAGTCTTAGCTAGCAATTTCACCTTTATAAATACATTGATATTAAAAGATGAAACAACACTGTATTATTTTCAGAGTGTCATTCCACAGCTGCATAGTTAAAAGTATCTATTTTCATCACAATTTCTGAGGAACACTTTATATATTAAGAACAAAGACTATTTCAAATTTCCTGCTGCTCTCCAGTAGCTTACTTGAAAAGTCTGGTAAAACACAGCTTTCCCCCGTGAGACAGGGACAGAGATGGGTGAGCACCTCAGGGTACCTCATCAGCTGAAAATTCTCAGAGACAAGAGCAAGAGATCTCATTCCCTACAACTTCTTTTCACAGTGAGAAAAGTAAAGCCAAAGAGACCAAAATACCTGCTTTTTAACATCAAAACTCTGGAAGTTCTCACAGCCTTTTATGTGCAGGCAATATAACCTGATAAAACTTAGTAAAAGGAGAAATAAAGCATAGAATAATTCATGATTTAGCCAAGGTCAAAGGAAAAATAATAGAGCCTGGACAAATTAAGAATCACCCCAGTTCCTGTCTCCAGTCAGAAGAAACTTTGTTGACTGATAGGATAGGGTGAAGACAGTTCCAAATACTTGGTTAACTCTTAGCTACTTAGATATCTCTTCCACTAATCAGGAATATCAATTACTGACTGATGCACAGTCTTTTCTGGTAAGGTAAAATGACCATTCTGCTGAAAGCCAGAATCATCAGCTCAACACAGGCACCTCTGACAAATTAAAGGTAAACTGAAAAGGTCAACTAAGGACAACCCTTAAGCTATAAAAACACCTGTGCAGCCTGCCTATGTGCAGCAACAGTGCTCACTGCTGTTGTGATCTCATTTTTAGAGAGAAAGAGACCCCCATATCTGTAATTAAATATTAACTGGTAACAGAAATGCTCGACATTCTACAAATTCAGACCACCACCCTGCAAGCAAATGCATAACTGACTTCAATAACCCCAAACAAAACCAAGACCACAGATGTGACTAAAGCTGCAAGATGTGTAAGTGCTTGCAGACTTCTGGTTTAGCACACATTTTCATCACAAAATATCTGGGAAAGATCAGTGATGCTCCGTTTCCCACAACAAAGAATTCCTACGCGCTGGTTCAATAATATCTGGAGTTTTTAAAGGGGCACAAACATTCAGATTTTATGCCAATTTAGTAGTGGTGTAGTACACGATGGACCATGGAGTTTTGATTCCAAAGTGAGAACAAAAGCCAGTGGCCAGTGAGCACGATCCTTCCGACAAGAGTTTGCCATTTGCTGAAGACCCCGACGGGCAGTGAACATAATTTCCTGCACCTTCAGCAATTCAATACCTGCAGAAAATAACTAAAATAGATTTCAAGCAAGTTACTAAATACAAATATTGACATCAATTGAACACACAAAAAAATGCATTTTGGGGGCAGCTTAAGGTTCCATAGATATTACTGTCTTTATAGGCCATCACATTTTTTGCATTTTTGATTTAAATAACAAACACTAACATACTTTTTAACAGAATACATGGAAAAGACAGGCAATTACTTTATACAAGCCTCAATTAGTCATAGAGTAGTTTTACAGCTGTCTATTTCAAATGTACCTAATGTTTATTTGCCATTCACCTATTAAATAACATCCAAGAATTTGTTTTCATTACATTAATTTTAATTACTTTTATATTTTCTGAGAAGCTATACCTTTAATTTTTGAAATTTTCTCCACTATCAGCAGAACATTTGGCCCACCTCTGTCTAAGCTCTGCTGAACATCTGTTGCATTACATGAGTATTGTCAGGCCCGAAGTCTGCTCAAGGGCAACAAGGAAAAATGTTTGTGGAAAAAGCCAAATAAAGGTACAACAAGAGCTGCCACACAGGCTGATCCCTCACCTCCTCCATCAAGACATCCTCTTTTCTCTGGGTCAAACACTAAAGCACTTTTGTTCTCCAAATGTCTACAAGCCCCGTGGCTGTGCCGCATCAATAAAGTTTTCACCTACCAGGTGAAGTAAGGCAGAACAAAAATACAATCTTTTTCCAGAAGTAGAGTCCGTGGAAGTGGGACCTGCTGTGTTTTTACATCCCAGTCAGGCAGGTGAGCGCAGTGTAAGCGGATGACACACCTGGGCTGGGAGCCCTCTCTGCCCCCGTCCCTTGAACACGTGTCCGTACCCACCCAGGAGCACACCCACCCCGGCAGCCCTGCTGAACCCGGAGCCCACAGCATCTGGAACGCGAAACACCGCCAGGCTGCCAGATCTGATTCTCAGCTCAGCCCAGGCCATCAGGTTTGATTCCGAGATCAGCCCAGGCAACTCTTACAGGCTGCGCTGCTTGCGAACTGACGGGGCCCTTGCTCTCTCCTTCCCCGCTGACAAACCGGCGCTTTTAACATCCAAACACTGATGTCCCTTAGATGGTCCCAGGCAGAACTGTGTCCAGCCTGAGCCACCGAGGGCCTGCACAAGGGCGGTCTGAAACCTCCCTCAGCGGATCGCCCTTCTCCCGGCTGAGTACGGAGACAATGGAGGCGATTTATTACCGACGGGAGGGAGACGCACGGGGNGGCCGCCGGCGCGAAAGGAAGGGAGAGCGCCAAGGGCCCGGATAGAGCTGCCCCCGCCGCCGACGGGAGCGGCGCCCCTTCCGCCGCACGGCCCGCCCCGCCCCGCCGCGGAGCGCCCCGGGAGATGCAGTCCGGCTCTCCGGCACCGGGGAACGCGCTGGGGCCCGGTCGGGCACCAGCACCGGGGAGATGAGATCGGGGCACGGCCGGGCACCGACACCCGGGGAGAAGCGATCGGGGCACAGCTAGGCACAAACACCCGGGAGATGCGATCGGGGCACGGCCGGGCACCGGTACCGGGGAGATGCGATNCCGAGATCAGCCCAGGCAACTCTTACAGGCTGCGCTGCTTGCGAACTGACGGGGCCCTTGCTCTCTCCTTCCCCGCTGACAAACCGGCGCTTTTAACATCCAAACACTGATGTCCCTTAGATGGTCCCAGGCAGAACTGTGTCCAGCCTGAGCCACCGAGGGCCTGCACAAGGGCGGTCTGAAACCTCCCTCAGCGGATCACCCTTCTCCCGGCTGAGTACGGAGACAATGGAGGCGATTTATTACCGACGGGAGGGAGACGCACGGGGGCCTGGGCCGCTCTCTGCCGCTGCCCCCCGGCCGAGTAGCCCCGCCCGGCCCGGCCCGGCGCCGCTGCCATGTGCGGGGACAATGCGCGCCGGGCCCNCGGGCACCGACACCCGGGGAGAAGCGATCGGGGCACAGCTAGGCACAAACACCCGGGAGATGCGATCGGGGCACGGCCGGGCACCGGTACCGGGGAGATGCGATCGGGGCACGGCCGGACAGCGAGCCCCGGGAGAGGCGATCGGGGCACGGCCGTGCCCCGACACTGAGGGAGACGCGGGGTACGCGGTGCCGGCCCTCAGGAGCCGCGGCCCCGCTCGAACGGCCCCTCACGGAGCTCCGAACCGAACCGAGCTCCTCGGCCGCGCCGACGCTGTGAGGGATCTGTCTTGGTAGCGAAAATCCCTTCCTTGAAAATCCCCTTCCCGTTTCGGAGGGACTGATGTGGCTCAGCGAGGAAGGAGGGGTGCGTGAGGCCGTGGGTTTGCTTTATAATGGGCACGGCCGGCCTGCCGTGCTGAGTTTGGGGTGGTGGCGGGGAAAAGGAGAACAAAAAACCCGAAAATGTGTCGAAGTTCTGTCAGAAAATCAATATAAGCTGTGGCTCCTGAAAGATCTAGGAAATGTGTCTTACGAGGAGCGGCTGAGGGAGCTGGGGGTGTTTAGCCGGGAGAAAAGGAGCTCAGGAGGGACCTCATCACTTTACAACTCCTTGAAAGGAGGGTGCAGCCAGGTGAGGGCTCATTTCTCCTGCCGTGCCTGCAGAGAATTTGAAGAAACGGCCTTAAGCTGAGAGAGAGATTCAAATGTTAGAAAAAAAAAATTCAATGTCAGGATGGTCAGTCAATAGAATAGTTTGGTCAGGTTCAAGAAGCATCTGTAACTGGGTGATGTGGGTTAGTGGGTTACGGGGGCAATGCTGGGTTGGTGGTTGGGCAGGATGATCCTGAAGGTCTTTTCCAACCACGTCAATTCCATGATTCAATGATTCTGGAGGCCTTGGATCAGTCACAGAGTCAGGACTGAACTGCTGAACTTGGTCCTCTGTAAGTCACTTCTGTCACTTCATCCTACCAGCATTTGAGCACTGAAGTAATTTCATTCCCCTGAGTAGTCACGATAAAGCGAGCAACGCTATTTATAAGTCAGTGAGTTGTAAAATTTAATTGGCAGTATACAGTCATTCACTGTCATGCCTTCGTTTGGGGGATGGCATGCAGCAATGTACTTGAAATTTTGGGAGTTATTTTTGTGAGAGGAATTTATTGAACAGTAAGGTAAAACCATCAAGAAAAAATTTTCACAAACACCCCATCCTGGAATGACTCTGAAATGAAGGCACATATCAAAGAGAAAAGCAGAAATACAGAAAATAACTAAATTTTAAAATGATACAATTTAGAAAGTTGATAAAGTGCACTATCTCTTTACAGTTAAGTTAACCAGTTTCAGGAAATCTAGGCTTATCTGGAGTGTCTTTGTGTATATGGAACAGACTTTTGTATATAATTTTCCCATATTAATGATTTTTTCCATGATTGTTGCTGGACTAAAACCTGGATTTCTCAGCTTCTCTTGCTACTACTTTGTTGGTGGGTTTTGAGGTTTTTTTATACATAATGCTAAAAACTGTGATTTACACAATGTAGTTTTTTCTTATTATAAGTGTGAAAATGAGCAACTAATTTATGAAACTAAACTGTGAAGCAGCAATGAATGTCTGCCTTTCTGAGTAAGCACAGGAGACATATGGGCCCAGATGACCCAAGTGGCAATGTGGCATAATTTTGGGACATGATGTCATGTGCTGTTCTTTTATGAGTTGTCCAGATCTGCAGTCATACTCCAATTCTAGACGTTGCCCAAAATGTTAAAAAAAAAGAAAAAGTGAAGTACTGTAGATTCAATGCCATTACAAAACTACAACAAAGAAATTTCCCTGCTTTTGTGTCCCAGCACAGATAACAAGATCAAATCTCAGTGCTCTTTGTATCAAAGGAGCAAAGCAATAATGTCCCCAGCCAGGGAGAACTTGGGTGCTAGGCTGATCCAACAACTTATGAAACAGAATGTATCTTCTCTAAAAATAAAAATAAGTACTTCAGAGGGCAGAAGGCTTGTGACTTGCTCGTTGTGCATGATGCTCTGTGTCAGATGTACAGGTGTAAGATGCTGCAAAGACAAGCACAATGGGATGTGAGCCATCATCAACAGAGGTGCTGTGGCTCTAGAAGCTTGTGCCTGTTTGGATACAGAAGTGAGGAGGACAAAAAAACACATTGTGCAAAAAAATAAACCAAATTGTCCACCCTGAGTACTCTGAAAAAGAAACCCTTCTATGTCCAGGAGTGTTTGTATTGCCCAGGACATTTGTACTCACATCTTTGCTTGCCCAGAAGTAATAACAATAGCTAACTTCACAGCAGGATTAATTGCATAAGTGACTCCCAGAAAACACTAAATGCAGAATTCGGTCAAGATGGACATTTTGTGTAGACAGGAAGCCAAATTTAAGAGGAAACCTCTATTAGGCTAATAAAGAATTTGTCACAAATCTGAACAATTTGTTGGTGGATTACATTTGTTCAGTGTTAGAGGTGAAATAGTAAAGCTGGAAGAAAACTGACACACCAGCAGTTTGAGTGGAGCAGCCTAACAGATGGCAACTGACTTCAAATTACAGGGGACTGGTGAGCTGTGGCATCCTTAACACTGAAATTTTAATTAAATAAATATACCCACTTCCATCAGATACTTTCTTTAGCAGGACAAAAGAGACTTTAAGCCCACCCATTACAGCACAGTAATTAGAGAGGACTTTGGCCAAACCCAAAGCAAACAAAGGGGACATGAATAAATATCTTGCAAGATGCAACAGATGAGTATATAGAAAAATTTAAATTTTAAGTCAAATTTCAAATCACGAGAGTTAACATTGGAGAGAAGTATGTCCTCTAGCCAGATAAGCCTCATCAAATTCTTGGTGTCAGAAGAGAAAAAAAATGTGTACGTGCTGCAGGGATCATGTTATTTGTTGTGTGGGAATGCTCATAGGCAACCTCTGGCTGCTGTGGGTGAAAGGAGCCTCTCAAATTATCTGGGAAAGGGCAGATGTGGAATTGCACAGGCCTCAAACATTGGATGCAAATCAGTCTCAATTAGTCCTGAAGATAAACATGCTCTCCTAGACTGTCTTGGGGTCAGCAGTCATGTGTGCTTTCCCTGGAAAGCTGGAACAAAAGCAAAGACAATGTTTGTCAGCTTTAATAAAGTAATGTGCTCCTTGGAGCCAACTGTGGAGCACTGTGTGTTTTTCTGGGGTACCACTCTTTCCCCTGTTAGTGAAAAGCCAGAAATCCTGTATAAAGACAGCACAGCTATCAAAGATCGCCAAGTTTGGGTGCATTCACCAGATGCTGCCAAAGAATTGTGCATGAATTTTTATGCCATCTATGAATTCCAAAAAAAAACCAACCCAAAGACAGTAACTGATAAACGCTGCTGTTAGCTGTTCTGTGCTGGAACGGATTTGACAGCAGCCAAATTGAGTCCAGCTATGCAGAGTGTATTCCTGCATCAACAGCATTCCAAACGTCAGCCCAGGATTTGGAAAAAAGTACTTGCACATGAAGGTACTTAACCAGCCCTACAGATCCGAAGGGAGGTTGCACAGAATCACCCAAAGTTACCGTGGAGCTACTTCTGCTAAATCAAAGATGGCAACAGGAAGAAAAAGGTGTGCACAGAAATATTGTGCTGATGTGCAAAGTCTGCAAATAACTACTTATATTAATCTTAAAAGAAAAAAGCTGAAGTGGGATTAAAATATGAAACTACAAAATTAAACATGCTAATCTATTATTTTGGTGTAAAATCATCAAATAAAGGTGACTGAGGAGTTCTCTGGTTTGGCTGGGGAAATGGTGCAGAATAAGTACCTTTCTTTGCTTTAAAATATCATAATAGGCTGTGACCCTGAGCACACACTGGAGGGACTGAGAACTGGCTAAATTACAATTCTCAGTTGAAAGGTGATAAGTGAAGAGTGATTATTTAAGGGGCAAATTCCTACTGGATTTCTACTGATACCACCAGCAGACTCTATTCAATACTTCAGGCAGTTGTGAAATAAATACAAGTAAATAAATACAAGACTTCTGAAGTGATTTGTCCCTCCCTGTGCTGGGGAGAGACAGATATTCCATTGCCAGACAGTGACGCCAGCATTTATGGGTTTTAAGTATTTACAAATTGCAATGCATGAAATACCTCTAAAAGTTATTTGAGATGAAAAGTTTATTCTCTCTCTAGTCAAGGGAGCAGAATGCCATTGCATGCCCAGCCCGTGGTTTCACAGCTCCCTTTAGTACTCTTCAGTCAGCTCAGAGTTGGCTTCACCCCTAAGCAGAGCTTTGCTGAAATTTCTGCAGAATTTTGTTGAGTATGGATGGCACTGCAGTCATTTCCATAGCCATGAGCTCAACAGTCACTTCACCCCACCCCAGGAGCCATCCTCACCCTCTCCAGGCAGATGGCAAGGCTTGAGCAGATGCCAAACCCCACATCTGAGCAGGTTTCCCAGGAGACAGCTGCTGAAAACAAGATTCGGCCATTAGCTGGTAGAAGGGTCTGCAGGTGGAACAGCAGCAGGAGCAACACTGAGATGAAGCTGCAAAGAAACAGAGCCAGGGATATTGAGGTGCTGAGTAAATGCCAAGGAGACACAGCTTTCTTAGAGCTTTAGATCAATGGTTTATTAAAAAAAATAGAAACACCCCAACAAACAAATAAAACCAGGAAGTACAAAAATCTCTGACCTATGATTCTTCCGAGATCAGAAAAAACTGGACATCTTTTTAATAAACATCTCTTCAAAGATGCAGGAGTCCCTCATAAATCTTACTTTTATCAGTTAACTCTGGACAGCAAGGTGAGGGAAAAGAGAGAGATCAAGAAGACAACAGTGGGTACTGAACATCTCTTTAATGAAGAAAGTTGTAAGAGGAACAAATGTCTAACAGGTGAAGCCAGAGAGTCACTGAAAAAAGTTCCCAGTGGCACTAATTGGTACTTTCCTTTTTCCAAGTGAGACTGGATGCAGTTCTGGAAGATAAGTTTTAGAGGAAACACGAGCTATGCTTCAGTCAAACCATCAAGATTAGGGCTTTAATAAAAAACACATGCATAAAACTTGGAACAGGATGTTGGGCTAGATAATGTGAGGATGAACTGCCCAGTGTTTTGGGTTTTGCTGTTTGCTGTCAGGTTAGATCCATCTGCCCCTGAAGGCTGTGAAAGTCCAGCTAACCCAGCCCACGGCCTGCTTCAGGCCCTGTGTGACAGCCACTGGAGCAGGAGTGGCTGTGACCTAGAGCAGCTTCGCCTCCTCCTCCTCCCTCCTGCTGTGTTTTCCACCCTGCATATTTATATTTCATGGCCCCGAGGGAAAATGCCACTTACAGAGCTGCATCGAGGTGGATTGGTGACACCCTGGAGAGATAAGCAGGAGACAACAACTGGTATTTGTGGCACTGAGGTGACACTCACAGTTCGTGCTTTTTTTTGCATTTTTGATACAGTTGCACAGGCACAGGAATTACAAAGGCATCAGTGAAATTGGTTATACTATTGTGAAATGAAAACTTAGGATCACAGAATTCCGGTGTGACCTCAGAATAATGCCTAAGATCATGGTGTTCTCCAGGAATATCTCTTTATGGACATCATGGGACTTGGTTGATTTTGTTGTTGTAAGGAAACAAGTATGTCCTTTCCTTACTGTTCCTTAAATAGGACCCCAAGGTTATTTTTTTTTCTGATTGTTCCTCAAATGGACAGCTGTGAATCCAATGTAATGCTGACTTTACATTTTGAGGAAGCAAATTTAAAGAAAATTTAAGTAAAAGGGGTTTGTATCTATGAGTTAGTAGTGTTCAAGCAGATGCTGATTTTTAAAACACAAGCTTTCTAATGCAGTTTTTACAGCCAAGATGGAACAATAAACTGGAATTGTTCAGAAAGTGTTGTGAAAATACTCAAGCTAGGGAACAGGAAAAATTTTCCAGAACTTCCAAAGAATAAAGAAGAATATTTAAGCTATAACCTTTAACTGTATAATTAAATGTGTGTGCAAGTGAGGCTTATGCAAGTGATATGTACATTTATCAAGCTGTAATATTTCATTCTATTTAATAAAACAGAGAATTCTGTTTAGAATAATTTTAGTCTTTATAATCCTATCCTGCTTCTATTTAGATTTATTAAAACACAATGAGTACAGTAGAACAGGATTAGGATTTTATGATATTAAAAATTCACTCTGAATAAATTCTCAGCACTCAGCGAGAGCTTTTTATTTGCAAGGAACTACAAGCAAACATGAAGAATTTCAGTAATCTGGTAACACAGCATTCAATTTGTGAACTCATGCCAGTCCACACAACTCTAGGCAGTTCCCTCCAGGACATACCTGGATTTGGGAAGTGTGCCAGCCTGGCTCCTCAGAAGCCTGCAAAGCATTTCAGATCAGTAAAAATGATTGACCTCTAGTGATGACCACAGTCTAAACTGTACATTTGGCATTTATTATAGATTTATCATAAAAAAGAAAGCACATTTTGGCTGTGCTGGCATAGTACATTATTCCTTTTTCTTTCTTTTCCATCTTTTCTCACCTGCCTTTCCCTCTGTCCTTTCTAAACTTGAGGAGACAAAACAAAGTGCCCAGAAAGTAAAGTTACTGGATTTCTGCATGATCCAGGGCAGGCAGAGAGATAGAAAAGGGTCTTCAGAACCAAGTGTGTTTCTTGGGTCTGGCTGTAAAGAGAGGAGACCGACTCTCTTTGCATTCATGCAGGGTGAATTCTCTGTCTGCTCAAGAGGAAATTCAGTAAAGGCATCAAAGAAAGACCCAGGGGCTCACAAGGAAGTGCTCACAAAAAAACTGAGATGAGATACAGAGTTTGTGAGCAGCAAATAAACTGGAAAGTTTACTTACAAGTACTAAAAGAAACATGCTTTCCTGTTTGATTCCTCACTAAGTGAATCACAGCTTTTCATCCATGTTTTTTAAATAAATAACATTTCATAAAACTACCTTACTTTTTCATGAAATAACATTGCTGTTAGAAATATTTATATAAATCATAAGTCTTAGATAGCTGCTTATGTTAAAGGAGTCAAGCATAACAAAATTAGGGTTGACAAACTTAGAGGTATCCTAGATAAAGTGAAGATAAATAACAGAATTTGAGTGTAATAAAAATACTTTTTTTATAAGAACAAATTATCTTAATTTTCTTTCACTTGTACTTTAGATGTTATCTGATTAGCACTTTTATTGGAACACTCATAGTTTTTATTCCTTGCAAAGCTATGCAATCCAGTATTGCTGTCCTAAAGGGTTTAATATGTTTTCTATTTGGTTATATTGTTTTAATTACCAGTATTTTCTAATTTAACAAAAGCAGTCATAATGCTGGGATGTGCAAACATAGGACTTACACTGACCTGTGTGTAATTGCTAAAGAAATACAGGTACAAAAACAAGCCATGAAATTGATATTGTTTCACTTGCACATGTGTGTGTTTCTGGTGACTGTGGGCGCACCACTGATTGTTTATACAGAGAAACAGGTGGAACAGCAGGAGCAGCTGCTCACAAATCCACACTCCTGTGGCTTCCAGGTGGAAAACAGCTGGATTAAAATCCCAGTACCTGCAGCAGCAAGGCAAGGCAGGAAAATTGAGAAACATATTGCCAGTGCCCATATCTTTGTCTGAACAAGACCCTGTGTCTTTTCCAGGTGTTTTGTGAAGTGACAAGGTAGAAAATGCCCCTCATTTCACCTTTGGAAGGCACATGAATGATGCATGCAGGACAGCATCCTGTTCCCAGGACAGCAAGGAGCTGTGTCAGCTTCCTCTGGGCGCTTCTTGTAATCCCTGGCTCCTGCTGTTCCACTCCTGGCCTTTCCTGAGCTGAAAGGATCCCTCACTTCCGAATGTAAATGAATTTTCATTCATATTTCTGCCAGGTTGACAAGATAAAATAATGATTTGCTACAGCCAAATCAAGGTTAAGGTTTATTAAAGCCTTTGGATGATATTGTATTGCCAGTACAGCAAATAATTCCACATAAAAAAGCAAACATGATGGTTCAGCTACAGTAAGGATTTCTACAGAATAATGGCACACCAACTTCTTGTAGTTTTTATAAAAACACTTATCAGTCTTCCTGTGGACTCCTTTTACTTCCTCTGCATTAGTCTTGCTCATTCAGAAATGATTACATCATATTAGTTAATAATGTCTTACTCAAGCACCTGACACTTCTGTTCTGCAGTCTGGTTTTAGCCAATTTTGTTGCAGGGAACAGGCCAAAAAGCTGATCCTGTGGTTTATCCATAGGCAAAAGGGAACTAGTATTTCATACAGTGGAAAACATGCAAATTTCTTTATTGATATTTGCAGATCTGAATTTATTCATTCAGCCAAGGTATCTGACAGGAAGCTTGTCTAGGACTGGGTGCATAATGTTCAAAAATGAAATGAAGAGGTTTCTTTCTCAGAAGCGCCTTAGGTGAAAAGAGTCTCTTCTTATCAGACCATCCCCATTTAGTCTCTAATCCTGATTAACAACTGATTTTGTGATGCTCATTTATTATGATAGTAAGTGCTGTCAGTCATATTATGGCTTTTTCAATTAATTTAATAATTTCCCATAGGAATACACATACAGCAAATCATTTCGCAGAATGTTGGCAGCTTTTCTACGACGTTTCAATTAAATCATGTTTTGACCCTTCTGATATTGCTCTGAATTTTAATTATTTTCCACTGCAGACTACTGGTTTAATGATGACCTGAATGTATTTCTTAAAAACCAGCTATGGGTGTGGCTGCATACAGCAAGGATGAAAGGTTTGTTCCTCGTGATCTGGTTATTGGCCCACTCTTTATGGTTGTTTTCTGCAAGCACTCAGAGCTTAGAGGCCAGATCAGGACAAACACTGAGCACTCTCACTGCAGACATTTTATACCTCAGAGGAAAAGAAATCTGGATGAAAATATGGCCTGACATTTGCACATATTATGATTAGACCATGTAGTCTTAAATTGTCAGTTGTGAAACACATTGTAACAGGAAAGAAACTTCCTCTTCTAGTTTCAAATACAATTCATGCAATTTATCTGCAGGGAGTCCTTACAATATGGGAAATATTTAGATGTTCTAAACTTTTTCTCTGGAAGTTTTGCTTTTTTTTTTAAAGTAATGCTGAATTTTCCTAATTCTCCTTTTTCCTTATTCTGCTTTCTTCTACAACCTGTTTCACACTCCCATATTACCTGAACACATTTCCCCATCTTCCTTTCCCCATCAGAATTGTTGTTACGCATTTTCTTCCTGAATCAAGTGTCTTTCATGTAAATTTTCCCCAAGTCTTTGCTTCCCAAATCTGCACTTCCAAAGACCCTAAATTTTTTCCTCTCTTACTCCTTTAAGATAGAAGAATTTTTCAATCAAATGCAAGGATTCTCTTCACCAATGAAAACAACTGTGTTTTTGATGCTCAGCATCTCTCAGAAGCTCCGTCTTAATCATTTCTCCTTTGCCAGGCATGGCTACCAAAACATTCCTGAAGGGCATTCTGTTATTTAGGTAGTGTTACTTACCAAAGTAAGTGTTAATTTTACTTTATTGGTCTGTTTTTCAAAACTATGTGCCTTCACTGATGATCTGTACCTCCTTTTCCAAGCAAAATGCATCCACTTTACACCAAGGAATGATTGCAACTTCTCAGAGAGCAGGACATGATCCCTGCTAATTTAACCCCTCCACTCTGCAATTCCTTCAGGCAATCAGCTGATTGACATTTCTGCTGCAAACCCAGGTCAGATAACCAAGTGGTGAGTTGTGGAAAGACCACATTCCACAGAAGAATGTAGAAGGCCTGTAGAAGAAATGAGGAATCTGTACAGATCTCAGATTTTCATTTTTAACCTTTCATTTACTCTCTGCTTTGCATCTTGTTCCTTTCAATTATTCTTTTATAAACGCATTTTCTCATCTAGCTTCTTTCTTAACATGAGGGGACAGAGGTAGGACTTCAAATCAGGGCAAATTAAAATAAAAGGAAGCTTTCTTTATGACAGTGCAACCTGCTTAGCTTACTTAACAGTCAACCAAAAAAATGCAGAAAGGAAATGTCAATAGACACTTGCAATGATATTTTTAAGAACCTAGCAGCACAAGGAGATCATTCTGGTCCTGATGAGTTCCAGCAGGAGGTTACACTTGGGCCTTTTCGAGGATAGTAGAAAAAGCAGCTTAAAAAAAACCTTGATTGCACTCTGCAGTGTTAATTTCTGTCATTACTCCAGCAGATCAGATATTGCCAAAGCTACACACCCCAGCATGTGTTCAGCACTGGGAGGGGGCCTGAAGCTGGTTCTCCAGACCAACAACCTTTGGTTTAACTGAGCTGATACTTCAACTCCACACTTGTAGAGGCAGAATCTGTAATGGCATCTAAAGAAACATTAAAATGGGTCTATTATCAGATTAAAGTGGTGTTTTTATCACCACAGGGCAACATCGGTTTGGAAACTTTTGCCCTGCAGATGGGTATATCCAGCTACATCACTGCTATGGATTAGGAATCCTTGAAGGAACATATTCCTCTTAGCAGGACTATTTGCACTTTCAGCTATATTAGTACAAACTCAGCTTCAGACAGGGTACAAATGTGATCATTACATTTAATCCTACCCTAGCATTAAATATGAATCACAACTAATGGGTGTATCTCAGGGTAAGGGCCTGTGCATTCTCTGCACAGAAATTTATGACTGTGATCGTTATCACAGGCAATAAACAGCAGCTTATAAATACCTCAGCTGCAGAGCCAAGCTGCATGGCTGAAGTCTTGTGCAGCTGCTTTCGAGCCATGCAAGGGCTCTCCCTGCAGCTCCAAATCTCATTTTCCTCTCCCGCTGCCTCCCTTTCAGCCTCCCCTGACCACGCTCTGCTCTGTGAGGGCTCTGCTCTGCTCCACAGGTACCCCTGAGAGCTTTCCAAGGAGGCTGAGCTGGGATAAGGTGTCAGGAATATTTTCTTGCTTTGGAAATCTATATTTAAGGAACCTGACAGAGCTTTCATGTTCCTCAGCTGGGGTGGTGTAAGCTTATTACAGGGTATGTTTTGCTCTTAATTTGCAGGAAGGCAAAATAACATTTAATTCCTGGTTTTTTTGCATTCAAATAGAGCATATGAGCAGACTGACCAGAGAAGTTTCTTTCCCCATTTCATGTACACCACTGACACATGAAATAGGGAAAAAAAAAAGCTGGCTATTAAAGGGGATTTATTAACTATTAATTAGGAACAAAAGGCGCATCAGAATTGAGAATCTGGCTCTTATTTTTGCCATTTGGAATAGAAACACCATAACTATCTATTTCACAGTGTTTTAAAGTAATTAAGCAGTAATGAAAATAGGTACTATAGGTACACTATTAAAAATCTGTACTTTGTACATTTGAACATAAATCTGTGTACGGTGTATTGTCTGTACATACATGCAGTATGTAGCCAAAATGTACATAAAACGGACAATAGGAGTTAAGAAACATACCTTCTGTAAAAAAATAGCAGGAGAGAAATCTGAATACTTAGGATCCCTGAGCTCAGATTCGACTCCTTTTAATGTTTACATGTTCTGCTCTCACTTGCTGTTTAGTAATTTTTTCAGCTTCTGTCCTTGAGCACTGACTTTTATAAATAAAAGCTTTCATTAACTCTCCCCTGGGCTCCAAGAAATTTCTAATCCTTCATTCACACAAACAGCTACAAATAGGTGCTTATTTCTGTTTATCTCACTTGTTGGTGACATTTTTCTATTAATTTTGGTCAGTGCATTCCACTCAAAGTTGTCTCCTGTGCAGATGGTTATTCTCCAATTACATCTGTAACTGATGAAAGCATAAGCTCAGTAAAACACACAAGCCCCATTCCAAGCACACAGATTTATTTGGTTTAAATTAGAATTTCGATAGAATGACAATAAATGTTCGAGGTTTAATTTCTTGCCATGTTTATACAGAATAAAAATGTTAAAACAATGCAGTTTGCTTCATGATGGTCAAAATAAGACAATAACAGGGGAAGAAAAGGGTTCTGAATGTGCACTTCTCAAGAGATTATAAGTATAATTTACTTGTTGATTAATTTTTCTGGGTTTTATAATTTTCAGCTAGAAGCTCTCAGGAGTAGGATCACTCTCAGCCTCTCATCCTCCTTCCTCTTGCTGACAATTAGCATGACTCAGTCCTCAAGGCATCGTCAGTGACTCAGCCATGTGACACGGCTCTATCAGTCCATCTAGGAGTGATTTAGAAAAGGGGCAAACACAAGTTTTTGTGCTGAGGGAAGACAACTCTTTCAATCTGACAAAAATGAAGCATTTCATGCAGCCACCCACAGAAGGAAGTGACTTCATGGAGCTGACCACTCAGATGTCAATCTATTTTCATGACTTTCCAGCAGGTCAGAAATACATTTTGCTTTTTGGTTCGCAGATAATTTGAAAGAACTCACACTCTGAGTTTGCGGTGCATTTTCCAAAAACCATTTCATGTAAAGCTTTTGGCTCATTCAGTCTCCAGCCTGTAAGTACAGAGAGTGCTGCTCCCACTGGTGAAGTCACTGAGCAAACTCCAGATGGAGTGGAGAGCACTTCTCTCATTTCTCTGCTGGACAAAGCATTCTGCTGCGTGTGTTCCCTGCCAGGCAGGGCTTAGAGAGATGCTCCAAACACAGGGCAGGTTTTGTGCTGTTTCTTAAGTTATACATTATACATAGGGGATACTTTATACATGAAGAGAGTAAATCTATTTTCAGTCCATAGCTATTGCTCCCAGTGTGCTCTGGAGTGAAGCTGTTCCTGGCAGTGCTGATCTCAATCACGTGTCAAAAATTTCCTTGATAGTCACTGAGTTCCAGCTACCCAAACTCTAAGTCCTTTTGAACATGTACAGGATGTGGCCTATGGCAGTATTTTTCATTCTTTGCCTTCTTTCTAGTAAATAAATCTAAGTTAATCTTCTAAATAGAGTTCCTGAATAGTTTTATTTACAGAGTGAGCCCTAAAGAACATTCCCCAGACATGTCTTTTTTATCTCCTGAGTGAGTGCAGAAGTTCTGCTGACATTTGTTAGGTGTGGACATCTTTGCAGGGGACTATTCAGATTATCAGCAGACACTAAAAACCACTGACAATTTCAAAGGTTAGTGAAATAGACAACACATTCACGCCAGCAGCACCCCCCCAGCAAGGGGAACCAAGAAGAAGTGAAGAACAGTTTAAAAGTCTGCTGATAATCCAGTCTAACAAATATAATTTGTGCTGTACATATCAACTGCAAAGTGATCTAGATAATGAATCCTTAAATTTCACTCTGGCAGCAATTCAGAGAGCTGGAGCTCCCTAACAGTGGGGTGATTAGAGTTCTCTATTTTTAATGAGACGTATAGTAACTGTGAGCTTACTGCAGGATCAGCATCCTGGGAATCATTTGCAGGCCATGTGCTTTCTGCTAAATGGAAGGGGAAACACGGAGCAAATCTGTATTGTTGGAATTGCTTGTTGGGCATTTTGCAGAGGTGTCTTGGACAGGGGAACTGCAGAGAATTCAGCAAGAATCAGAAGTTGCTTGGCCTGTGTGCCAGTTCTCCTGCATTTGGGTTACACAGAGAGGCTGCACAATACAGGGCAGGCTAGTTAGAAATCAGACATCCCCTGGAGCAGGTTCTGCCCAGCTCCTTGGCTCTGAGTGGCTGCTGAACAACCACACCAAACTGGGATTCACACAACACCAAACGAACAATCCACCTCACCAGAGTGGCCCTTGCAGCATTTACCATCCACCGCTTTTAAATTGCGGTACTTATTTTATTTACATCTTTCAGTCTGCATCTTTCCTCCTCTGTTTCAGGATACTTGGTAGCTTTTTGTCGGCATAACAATCTGTTTTCCAATTTTTGTTTCCAACATCTTTCAGTTTAGTAACTATTTGATGCTTTGTCAGAAGCTGGTCAGAGAGGAAAGAAATCCCAGTGTTTGAATCATTTTACCTGGAGTTTCAGAAGCAATGGTATAATCAAAAAGAAATCACAAAGATGATGTGCATTTACAATAGGGGGGAAAATTGCATTTTCTACAGTGTCAGAAATTCCCATCTTCCTAGTATGTACAATTTTCTAGTGAAAGGGTTTGAAAAAAAAAAGGACTCCCTCATCAGGCATCAATGCCCAGAGCAGCAAGTTCATAGACCTAACTGGCTTCTCAGGGCACTAAATTCCTGAAATATCAATTGCAAATATTAAAAGAGCTAATTACACAATTTGATGAAATAATTTTAAATAATTTGTTTCCAAAAGAAATAAATGCCGAGTAAATTATAGCTTCACATAGAATCTGCTCATGATTTGAAGCTTTATGTGGAATCTGACCACAATTTATAGCTTGGATTATTTCCTGCCACTGGATTTGGCAAGGGCTGTACTTGTGTAATAGCATATTCGACTATTTAGACCCTAAATGAATCATCAGCTTCCTGTAGACACTTGCACTGTAACAGCATTGAGTTTTGTACACATAGCAATAAAGCCACGCTTTTAAGAGCTCTGCAGTGTGCTGATGTGCATCTTCCTCACGGCTTTGGGAAGATCTGTGATCTTGGGAAATACAACCTGTAAAAACCACTGCTATGAAACAACTGGTCTGCTGGATCCTGTATGAACAATTTAAGAGCTTTTTAGTCATGGTAGAAGGGTGGAGTAATCAGACAAACGAGGCTGAAGTTAAATCTGAGTGTCCAGCTCACCAGGAGAGCTTCCTTTCTAGAACACCCTGAGGAAAAGTTGGACATTTATAAGCAGACACAGATGAACAAAGGACAAAGGGGAGTCGCTGTAGCTCCCTCAGCCAATCCGTCTGCCCAGAAGGTTTAGCAATGTGTGTTGTCCGCAGGGTTCCAGCGTTCTCGCTGGAGAACTCTCTCTGTAACATTCTGTGCCGCCTGGGCATCCCTTCCGGTTCAGGGATCTCCTGCTGTCAAAAGATTGCAGTGGAAAAGGTGCTTCGAGGTCGCATTCAACTTGAATGCCAAGGAATCTGCGAACACTGGGATTTCAAACCTTCCTTCCGACAGGAACCGACATGAGGAAAATCCCGGGATTTATAGAGGAGTTTTCCTTTTTCAAGAGAAATAAATTTTCTTTTCAAAGGAGAGGAACAAACCCAAGAAGGTTCCCCTTTTCCTGGAAGCCCGGCACTGTTCCAGCCAGAGAGGCGCCAAGGGCCTCCCGCCTTCCTCTCTCTGAGGGCAGATCCCGTTCCCTGAGGGCAGATCCCACTTCCTGAGGGCAGATCTCTCTCCCTGAGGGCAGATGTCTCTCCCTGAGAGGATATCCCGCTCCCTGAGAGGATATCCCACTCCCTGAGGGGAGATCCGGCTCCCTGAGGGCAGATCCCGCTTCCTGAGAGGATATCCCGCTCCCTGAGGACAGATCCCGCTCCCTGAGGACAGATTCCTCTCCCTGAGGGCAAGTTTCGCTCCCTGAGGGCAGGTCCCGCTGCCCTCACTGATGCAAAGCCATTACCGAGGGAAAACGAGCTCGCAGACGGGTTTTATGCCGCTGCCCTCTGGCACAATCAGCACTGGTGTGTCCCGAGAAGGGAACCGTAGCTGGGATGGGTCTGGAGCACAAGTCCTATGGGGAATGGCTGAGGGGGCTGTGGGTGTTTAGCCTGGAGCAAAGGAGGCTCAGGCAGGCTCTTCTCTCAGGCAACCAGCGACAGGACAAGAGGATACAGCCTCCCGAACTTCCCCTCGTGTGCCAGGGGAGGTTCAGGTTGGACATAAAGCGGAATTTCTTCACATGAAAGGTGATTAGACACTGGAATGGACTGTCCAGGGACGTGGTGGAGTCACCGTCCCTGCAGGCGTTCAAGGAACGACTGGACGCGGCACTCAGTGACACGGCGGTGTTCGGTCATAGGTTGGACTCGATGATCTCAGAGGTCCTTCCCAACCTAATTGATCCTGAGATTTATGTGATTTCTCCGCAGCCGGGGCCGAGCAGCCGGGCTGGGACACCGCCGCCCCGCACATATTTACCGCTAGTAAGCGCATCCCCGTTACCGTATATACCCACAGGGGTACGCCCAAAAGGCGGCGTTACCGTATTTGCCGCCACTAACCCGCCACTACATTTCAAGGACGTGGAGCCCAACACGTGCTCCCGTATACCACAGCAAAGCCGTAATGCCCCGACAAAAGCGCATGCGCCGTGCGGGGGCGGGAGCGCGGCCGCGACCCGGTGGGGTGAGGAGAGGAGGAGCGGCCGGTCCCGCCTCCTCCT
>VZTZ01020728.1:140617-156050 GCA_013400955.1 Drymodes brunneopygia | reverse complement strand
GCTCCTGGTCCTGCCGGTCCCGCCTCCTGGTCCCCGCGGCTCCCGGTGCCGCCGAGGCCTGCCCCGGCCCTGACTTGCCGGGCCCCGGGGCGTCGTGGAGCCATGGCGCAGCGGAGGGCGGCGGAGCGCGGGCCTTGCCAGGCGGCGGCGGCGGAGAGCGCCAGGCACCAGAGGCAGCTTCTGGAAGGTGCCGGGGGCTCGGGGCGGCGGGAGCGGGGGTGACCTCGCCCTGGCATCGGACGGTGCCCGGTGCGGCTGCCGGTGCCTCTCGGCGCTTGGGCACCGGCCCCGTCCCGCGCGGGCTCAGGGGCGGCCGGGCCGGGCCCCTCATGGTGTGTGTGGGGTGAAGCGGCTCCCGCCCCGCGGGGGCCGAAATGGGGCACCGACCCTTTTCCCTTCTCCCTTGCGTGAGGGTACACTCGTGGTTTCATGTCTCTGTGTCTGGTGTATGTGTGTGTGTGTGTTATTCCACTACCGGCACGCGTGAAGTGTAGAGAGTGGAAGTGGCAGAAAGCGCAGTGGGCTGTGTTTTTCTTTTTTGGCCCTATAAGTTGCTTATTTATTTATTTGTCATTTATTTTGCCTCTTGGAGAAGGTGGTGTCAGAATAACCACGGTTACAATGCACGGGAACAGAGTTCCCAGGGAGGGTGTGGAGTGTCCCTCCCTGGAGGCACTCAGGAACCGTGTGGATGCAGTCCTGCTCTATGAGCTCTGGGATGACCCTGCCCGAGCTGGGAGGTTGGACCGAGTGACCACTGTGGTACCTTCCAACCTGACTGTTCTGTGGTTGTATCCGCTTTGTGGATGCTGCCTTTGGCCTCGGCTGACCCAGCGCACACCTGTGGGGTCGCGCTGACCTTAAACCTAAAAAACCTTAAAGCCGATAAAATTGCCAGCTCGCCCAGCCGGCTCCGTGGGTTTCGTCATCCGGCCGCTGCATTTCACAACAGTGAGGTGTCGGCGTGACCCGCTCGAGTGTTGTGTGCTGGCATTGTAGTTGTGTCAGCGGCACCTCCGAGGGGAAACACAGCCTCGGCTCTTGGTGTGTTCTTCAGGTGACCCTCGGTGTGAAGCTGGGTGAGCCTCAAAGTGCCTGAGGAGAGAGTGGTTTAATACATGCACACATCTGTGGATGCAGAGAATACTTAGTGTTCTTTTCAGTTTTAAATTCTTAATGTGTATAGTTGCATTTGTGTTAATCAGCATATTGCATGTATATGGTCGTTTTGATAAAAATCTAAAATACACAAGAGGCCTGAAATGTCATTGTGCCACTTACTGTACTCCCATTGCTTCCTCTACACAAGAATTTAAAGGTTAATAACCACTTAAGTAAATATATCCACCTGAGTGTAAAATATGTGTAATTCCCAAGACTAGTAACTGTGATCTTTATATCACAGGCTAGTGTGTGTGTGTGTTTATATAGGTTTCCTCCTAATGAGTGTGTCTCACCTAACTGGCTGTGTGTGGTAGTCTCTCATTAGAGTGAAAAAAACCCCTAAATCTGTTAATGAGCAGGTTTCAAAGTTATGTTGTACATCCTGGAAATGTAACTTCAAGTTAACTCTCTAGTTAATTAGACTGGCAGAAGATTCCTGGCAAAAAGGAAAACATATGTATGGCTTACGTTGTTTAGCTCTGTTTTTTCTCTTTACAAATTATTTATTAATTGAGGCTTAAATTATTACGGATCATAGAAGTTGACTTCTGTGGGATGTTTGCCAGTGTAAAAACTTCAAAGTTGTTTGAAAGCTTTTAAGGAATGTGAGCAATGTGTGTTATTGAAAGGATTGGTGGGAAGATGATGTCCACAGAGGGTTTACTTTAATACTCCCTTAAAGGTTAAGTTTGAAATCTGTTGTAAGTTGGAGGGATTGATTTTTGTTGTTCTGTTTTGGTAGTGCTGGGGTTTTTCTAACTTTATGTTTAATTTCAGGGAAAGCTCTTGCAGAAGGTGGATCAGCTCGGACATCACTCCTTATTTTAGTTTCTATCTTCTTATCAGCTGCTTTCCTTATGTTCCTGGTATATAAAAATTTCCCACAACTTAGTGAGTAAGTATTTATGAAAGTTTAATTTATCAATTTATCTGCTTTTCAGTATCAGATTGCTCGGGGATATGGCATAAACTCAGGGAATTGTTCTTGATCTGAGTTTTCTGTTGCACAGGGGAAATCCTGTGTTTTTAGGTGTTTATCACATTGTCAGTGGTAACTCAACCACCTTCAGCTGAGAGCCAGAGTGTGCCTGGTTCAGGCTGGGTTCACTTTGAACTTCCTTGTGTTTTTAGCTGTCACCAAAAGGGATAATCCTTCTTTCTTCCTAGTTAAACTTTGCCTTCTCTTTTTCTCCTTCTTGTTGCCTGCAAGACTTGTGTTGGTATGGCAGGCAGGCTGACAAGTGGAAGCCTGCTTGTCTGACAACTTTCTTTTTTCCTTTTAAATTTCCTTGGTTTAAATTTCCCTTAGTTAATTTTCTGTCTGATTAACTTGCTCAGCAAGGTCAGTTTGCAACAGCCCATCCCTCAGTCTGATGCAGAGGAAGCAAGGACAGTCAGTTGTGCTGCCCAGGGTTGCACCAGATGAAGGTGTAATGTGAGATTTTGCCCTTAGAGCTTTATTTGTTTGGGAGGTGAAGTTCTGCCACTCCTGCACTTCAGCTGTTATGAACCCAGCTCTGAGGCAGCTGCAGTTGGTTTTGGCTGAAATGTTGGCTGCTTTCACTTGCCAGGGTTTGCTTTGTGCAATTATTTCTTTTTGATCAGTACTTGGTAAGAAAAAAAAACCTAGAAAAGAAGCACATTATTGTACTGAATTAGAAAAAAAAAGTATCTAAAAAAATATCTAAAATTGGGGATTTTCTAATATAAGCCACACTGTAAATATTAGGTGTTTATCTGAGAACATTATTACAACAACAATCGTGGTTTGTTTGCTGAAGCTGTAATTTAGTGATGTAGTGTATCTAATTATCTCTGTCTTCAGTCAGTAATTGTACTACACTGTTTGATTATATTTCTATCATTCCTGCTTTTTCTTTTTCCTCTCCAGAGAAGAAAGAGAATGTATAAAGATTCCTAGAGATATGGATGATGCAAAGGCCTTGGGAAAAGTCTTGTCCAAATACAAGGACACATTTTACGTTCAAGTGTTAGTGGCTTATTTTGCCACATATGTTTTGTATCCTTTTTCTGGTATAAAGGGCACTTTTGATGTAGTCATTCTTCTCTGAAAAAATAAGTGAAAACTACAAATTGATAACTTCTTGGTCATAAGTGAAGTTTAACATACCTAGGAGTGTCTACAAAGAGACACAAATATTTTAAAATCTTGGAAATTTGATAACATTTCTCTGTATATTAGGCTTGGTCTCACTTTAGTGTTGTGATAACTTTTTAAAATGAAGTGAATTTTGAGGTGGAAATTACTGTTTGTTCTAAAGGAAAACTGAGACTACTGCACTGCTCTTCCTTGAGACATTCCAAGTTTCACATAAGGGTAATTTTTAGAATATTTAGCAGTATTTCTGAAGGAAAGTATTTTGAACCATCTTTCATCTCTGCACTGCCCAAATTCACAAAACCAAATCTGTTTTCTTTTAGAGAGACATATTTCTGAGGTACTTTCTGCCTAGGGAAACACAAAGGCTACCTGTGTTCTATGTTGATTTCTTTTTCCTGAGTGCTGAATATATTACTTAATCATTAAACACACTCTTAACTGGAGCACTTAACTAAAGGTTAATAACTTTAAAGCTGTAGAAGAGGTTTGTTTCACAGTTTTAATGCAGGAGGCTTACGTAACTCAGGAGAGTCAGCACTGAACATGGCATTAGCAATTATCCTTCAGCTCACTCTTTTAAAGTATTCCACAAAAAGTATTTCAGATTTCCCAAATTATAGATCTATGAAGAAAATTGAAATGTTAGTTTATACATTAACAAGCAGTAGAATAAATTGGCTCTTTATTGAGCTGCTCTAGCAGTTCTAGATGTGATGACCTTTCCTGTCTCAGCAGCAGACTGTGATCAGTTTCCAGGCACAGTACAGTTACCTCTGAACCTTGACATTACTCAGCAAAAGTTGTACTGGCTGTAATGCACTCAGAAAGATTACTGGGCTTTTTAATACCTCAGTTAAATCAACTTGGGTAAAATAGTGTGCAGGGTTTTTTTTGCTTTGTAACTTTTCTATCCAAAGTGGGCAATGCATCGTAGTCTCAAGTATGCCTAGCAAGCCTTAAGTCCAACAACCTGCTTGCTTAGGCTGCAGAAACCTAATTTTTGCCCTCTTAAAAATTTCTGGTTGAAATTAGTGATCAGCTGTTGTAGTTAGTGATAACACCAAGCTTTTTGTATGAAAGCAGCTACTGCTTCCTTACATTTCAGTCTTCTATGAAACTTGTGCTTATGGGCTCGGACAAGCCTGTGAACTTTCCAAAGAGAATATCTGAAATGGCACATCTCTAGTCAGCAGTGTAAAATCAGAAGTACGTGTTTCCTGGAAGTCACAATAAATCCTCTGTGGCAGTTGTAGCACAGATAAAGAGAAAAATGTAATCAGCTTTTATTGCTTAGTGACTTCTTGTTTGTATGTGTAGTGACAGATGTATGTGTAGTGACATCTTGGTGCTTGACCTTCTTGTGCTACTCCACAAAAGGTGTTTTGAAGTAAGGATCCTGAGAGGCCCTGCCTATTTATGCTTTTGCGAATTGTAAAATGTGTCTGGACTGCTTATAAAATTAAGAAGTGTGTAGCTTTTTAGAAGTGTGTTTTCCCTTAACTAAGATGCGTCCAGCTTGCAAACATTTGCTATTCCTGGGTCTATATTTCTCAGTATCCTGTCAGGGTTTCTTTATCCTTTTCCACTGGCCTTATTTCTTGTTTGTTTGGTAAGTGTGGAAAGTCCTTTGTGAGGGCATAAATTTCTATCCATTTGGAATACAACCAAGCATCTCAGCAGCTTCCTGTTGGAAATGGTCAGTCTGAACCTGGCAAACACTTCAGTTTCTGATGAACTATTGACTTCTTACCCAGCTCTGCTGCAGGAGTGGCATTACCCACAAAATTTACTGTAGCACTGGGTGATAATCCAAAACACTGAGCTGTTTCTCCAGGTTTTCTTAATAAAAAGACATTAAAGTGTGAATCATCCAGATTTACTCTATATTTGTTTAGCATCTGCCAGAACCCAGCTGTAATTTCACAACGCAATTATTGTGGTTTTATTATCACACTGGCAAAATACATCTGGTTTTTAACAGGCTTAAATGTGCAAGAAGCTTAGTTGAAGATTTTAAATGTATGTTATCAACAAATTTTAAAATATGTCATGGGCAAAAGATGTAATCATAATGAGTATTGAGAAGGTAGGGAGGACCCTGTTCAGTTTTCATGTTTGAATTTCTTTAATGGCATTGTGCCTCTTTTTTGCAAAGCTTTCACTGTTCAAAGTCTTAAAACTGCAGAAGCACTCAATATTAACTGATAAGTAATTAATGTTACTAATTAATTACTAATTAATGTCTGCTTTGAGTGTTAGGATTGATCTGAATGCCTTGGAAATAAACTGTCTTGGGTCGACGTGATTCCTAGGGAGTGTGCACATACTGCTGGAGGAGAGTCCTAATGGAGGGCTGCATAGAAACCTGCTCTAGCCAGGCAGTATAGTTAACAGGGACATGAGGGTGACGTTAGAGTTTCTGCCTATTTGTTGTGTTTTTATTTTCTCAGTGCTCAGGACTTGGAGCTTCATTTTGCTATATGCTGTCATACCTAGTGGGACGTCCTGTTGTGTACAGATATTTAACAGAAAAAGCAGTCAAATGGTCAGAACAGGTAAGGTTTCTAGAGATGCTGGAAATTATGGTACAAAATGTGTCATCGAATAACACGGAAAGCAGGAGGTCTTGTGCTCATGTATCCAGCTACAAAGAAGGGATTCTGGAAGCATTCCTGGTTTTATGGTATTTTCCATGAGAACATTGTTCTTACCTAGGAAATGTTTGCAACTGATCACCCCCCGGTTTATTTAGTGTCAATAGGAAACCTCTCCAGTTTCAGGTAATTTCAAGTAATTGCTCTCTAAGCATCAGGACTAATGAAAGGTGGGTTTGTGTTTTTGTGTTGGAGGAACCTGTGGCTGTATGTCTGATTGAAAAACCTTAATTTGAAGATGTTACTGTAGTTGGAGCATTTAGGAACTTTCTCTTACAATATCTGGTAACATTAGTTTCAGCAAGTCTTGATTATGAGATGAACCTATAGATTTTGCAGTACAAAAATACAGTGTGATTTGTACTTGACCTTATGTGTCTTTCTTTGATACTCGGAAACATTGAAACAAATTTTTATTTTTTGCAAGTCTGAAGCATGTGTACTCTCTTCAAGATTTTTTTGAATCACATAAAAATTCTTTAAACTTGTTCCTCATTAGATAAGATATGGAGCTGTGTCTGGCACAATTGACCTTGTTAGATTATACAGTACCATTTTGACTCTTGACCCAAGTAAATCTTAATATTGCAGTATAATCTTGAGGCTGTTCTGAGTAGCAAATGGTTACTATTGCCATTAGTAGAACTGAACATGTGATGTAAAATTGCATGTGCAGCTCATATCTCATTGTTTCCAGGTTAATGGGATTGTATCATGCTTATCATGCTTGCATATTGAGGTTAAGGCATTTTATATGCAGCATTAATCAATATTTAAATATTGGTCCTTCATCAAGATTTAAAAAACCCACAGTGCTCCTGATTTTGGTGTTACAGTTTAATCTAAATTTGGCTAAAGCTGAAAGCAGGGCTGTGAGTGGGGTGAGCTGCCATGTGAGATTTCAGGTGGAATTGCAAGTAGACCAGGATTGATTTTTTTTTGACCACACACAGCTATTTCCAGGCTGATCTCAGTGCTATTTAACAGGTGATTCACTGGGCACTCTTCCCCACATTACACATTTTTAACTGATTTTTATGTTTGCAACATGTAAACATCCACAAAAGATAAGGGAAAAACCGCTTTGAACTTCTGTGGTTGTGTATTTTCAAGGCAGGGATTTTTTAACCAGATTTTTGTTTGTTTGTTTTTATTTTGGCAGGTTGAACGACATAGAGAACATCTCATTAACTACATCATATTTTTGAGAATAACACCTTTCCTTCCCAACTGGTTTATCAATATCACATCTCCTGTGATCAATGTGCCATTGAAAGTGTTTTTCATTGGCACTTTCCTAGGTAAGAATTGTGGCTGGTGAGCCACAGTTTGGGGTGGCCAGAAGAAGGGTTATACACTACAGCTTTTTAAATTGGCATATTTTTGCACATTCTTTTAAATCTGGTTAGGAAACAATCCAGTATTTTTCCTTTATGACCTTAAAATCAGTTTGTAAAGAGAACTTGAAATCTGCAGAGTCTAAAGAGCAGATATTATTTGCTCAGTCTCCTGTATTTGCACGAAAATATTAAGAATGGCATAAAACTAGTTCTTTGGATAAGGCTTTTTATCTTTGAATTCTGTATTTACAGACCTCTTAAAAAAAAAAAGTACAAGACAACAAAATCTCAACATTTTGGTGTTAAAATTTGGATGACTGATTTTTATGGGGTTTTTTTCAGCCTTACAAGCTGTTTTTTCATCCTTGCCTTGCTCCAGGTGTAGCACCACCGTCCTTTGTAGCCATCAAGGCAGGAACAACGCTGTACCAGCTTACAACAGCAGGGGAAGCTGTTTCCTGGAACTCTGTTTTTGTCCTCATGTTTCTAGCCATCCTCTCCATCCTACCAGCTCTCTTCCAGAAGAAACTGAAACAGAAGTTTGAATAGGGATCAGACTGGACCAGAATTTCCCATACTTCATCTCAGGATCAGCACTTCTGATATTTGTATATTTGCTTTTCTATTGGATCTTAAGCAAATAAAGGGGAGGCTTGTGATTGATGTCTTTAAATGAACACATGGCCTTAGAGTGAAGGAAATGTGTTCAGAAATGTACTGCATATTGTTTTGTAACCAAACACCAGTGTTTTACTTGGGGAGGGGGTGTGTGTGGCCCTCAGGATGAGGGAAGTGAGAACTTAGATGTAACATTTTGCTCTAGTTACATGCAGAGCAAAAATTGTGATGTAGACATAAACTACAGGTAATGCTTTCTAACACTTGCAGGAAAAGCCCCTGAAGTATTCAGTCCAACTTTGTAACATTCTCTGTAGGCTTGCATGTGATCTGGTCTGAGTGCATTTCTCACTAACAACATTTCCCTTCTCTTTTGCCTTGGGAGGTTTCAAAATAATATAACGGTGCTCACTCAGAAACAAAGGTTCTTTGCAGTACTTTAACTACAATGTTATTCTCATCCTGGTTGTTTACTTCTATTTATTAGTGCTGTATGGAATTAAATACTTGAACCTACATCTTCTTTACTTACTGGCTTAACAAAGGCAAGTTGTCACATCATTCCCTCTTGGCCCCTGTAAAGTTTTATTCTGAGAGCAGATACAGGAAGGTAGGAAGCAGCTTAAAATTCTTATCCTGGCTAGCTGATGATTTTTAAGTTCTAATTTTTATTTTTTTTAATGTTGATTATTTTGCCAATATTTCACTTGCATAGATTTATCCTGCCACCTTAAGAAAGCGATCATATGGTTATATAAAACTTGTAGTTCTCAAGTGATATAAAATGCTTCAGCAGTGTAATATTACCATTCCTCAAGCAATATGTAAAGAGCATAAAATTTCTCACTGCAGCTTGATTAGCCAAAAGTAATGTCAGGTACACAAACTGGTGCAGTTCCCATCAAACAGCTGATCCCAAATAATGCTCAGAGCACCATGGAACAGCAGGCTCTGGTGTGGGTGTGTATAAAAATGCGGGGTTCCATTGTCTGGCAATGGCAGCCAGCCATGACTCACCTCAGTAGCAGTCTGTGCATTCTCTCAGTAAGGTACAAGACACCTCCCCCTGTGCTTCCAGCTGTGGTAGTTTGTTGTGCTGTCAGTGGAACCCCATCAAACCAGGCCCTGGGCAGTGAGGAACTGGGGAGCACACTGGAGTTTTATCCTGCTGAAACCAGTGCTGCTCATGTGGTTTAAGCTGATGGCCCTCCCTGCAGTGTCCTGAAAAGGGACTCAGCACATCAGTGCTCCAGTTCCAGGGTTTATTTGTCTGTGTCCTCATGTTAACTCATGGTCATATCATAGATCTTTGAGGTATAAGAGAACAGTTCATGAATGTGATAATGTAAAAGGTACTGACTGGCACCTTTAAAGGGTTTATTCATTTTTGTAACATAATGTCAAGTGACTGCTTTGTTTTATCACAGTATTACTTGTAAATACATAGTAAATATTATTGATACACCACTTGTCTTTTATTTAAATCCAGGCTGCTCAGTAAATGGTATTTTTACATAAGTATATAAAGGAATTTATATCAGTTCTGTTTGCAAGTTTATTGTGAGATCATTCAGCTTCAGCAATTCTTTTGTTATTTAGGATTTACTCTAAAAGTGTACTTTTAAAACTGAGCACTGATTACTTTTATTGCTGCCATTCTAATCTCCAGAGCTCCTCTGCCCAGGGGATTTATTCCATAGTGAACTTGGATGTGAATTGAGCCATGTGAGCCATGTCCCCCAGACTACAGAGTATGAAGCTGCTGTAGATTTACAGCCTCCTTTTCTGCAGAGTTCACTATTCATGCAGATGAACTCACAGAATAAATTATCTACTACTTATTTTTCAGTGGCTTTTCTCAAAATTTGTCGCAATTCCTGGTCAGCAACAGAAGCTGTTGTAAAATCCCTGCCATGCTGTGTAAAGCCAATGTTTTGGTGGAACCTTGTGACTAAAGAAGGAGCTGAACACTTTTAGTCGAACGTGACTCGTACTATCACTTGACATTTTCGCTGAGTTCTGTTTCTCTATGGAGGTGGGATCAGCCTTTGTTACTGAAAACCTGGTGTGTTTCAGCCACAAGACTGGCCTCCCATCACAATAACTAAAAGCCTTAAGACCTTAAAAAGGTTCAAAATAGGGTTCTTTACTTTTTCAAACCTTAGCATTGCTTTTAACCCATCCTTTCTGTATTTATCTTCAGCTGCCAGCAGCCTGAGGTGCTTTCCTGTCCCATGAGCAATTCTGAGGGTTGTGCAGAGTCAGGCAGGCCTTGTGGAAAGCACAAAAAGCACTGTGCTGTGGGGTACTGTACAATCTGCTCTTTCCTTTGGGGAATCCAGCAAGTGATCCAAGACATAGCCATAACATTTTGACAGAAAAACAGTGGCTACCATGAAATGAACCAGGACATCAGAAAGATGTAGCTTTGTTTTTTAATTGCAAGGGATTTTGAGCTGTTAGGTGACCTGTTTATCTTTGGGAAATTTTTTTGTGATACCTGCATGACATCATTACTGTCTCTTGCCATTTGATAATAAAGCTGTTATATAAAATCTGAAACACTGTATTTTTTGAGTATAATGAAGCATGCTGAACTTCTCACTAAGCCTAATTTTTTATTAACCTGTTTAAAAGGGGTGAGTTCTTCTTCAATGGTATTTTTAGTGATTGATTAAAAATTAAGCCAAGCTGATTACATCTGTAGATGAGATTAACTTGATTTCCTTTTCTCTCTGAAATTAATTTCTCACATACGTCAGTAATTTTGAAAAGTTTTTCTGCTTTGCTCTGGAAGGCAACTGGGTCTAATTTCTGTCTCTTCAAATACAACTATTTGCATAAAGTGCTTTTTTTATTTTCATTAATCCCATATGGAAGGCCCTTGTGCCAAAGTTATTTCAGCTTCATTCACCTTCCCTTAATATTCTGTCAAGGCCAGTTTATGAAATGCTTTTTTTTGCCTTGTGTAGAAAACGTGCCAAAAGGGTAAGACAGAAGAACTAAAAGTCAAAAATGAGAAGCTTTTGTTAGTGAACGATGCTGCTATGCAAAGTTAAAACATGTTTTTTGTTCTTAGGCAGCTGAAGATTTTTGTGTGTTTCTGAGAGTTTTCGTTCACATGTAGTTTCCTTCTGTCATACTGTGGGATTTGGGAACCCTATAGTTTGGTATGGCAGCACTAAGAGGAAATAAAAAAGAGTTTTGACAGGAAAGCAGGATCCAGAGTGACCTTTCCAAATTTCCATCAAAGAGAAGTGAATACTCCCAACTATTTTTATGACCAATTGATGCCTTGCAATGACAGACATTTATAACTCTCAGCTGGTGGCTTTACAGCTCCAGGTCACCCAAACTGAAAGAAGTTACAGCCTTTTAGTACTGACAATTAATATAAATAATGGCATAATATATTTACTAACATACCATAGCTCCCCTTGCAGTTCTTTAAAATGCTCCCCCTAGTGTGATAATTCCCATTTCCTTGTTTTGTAGTGCACAAGGAAGAATCTGGGTCTGGATCATGAGAGCTCAGTCAGTGACTGGTGTATATGTGAACAGCCTCATAAAAGCTCCTTTCTGAGAAGTCTTCCAAACACAGAGAATTCTGCTCCTGTGCAGCTCTGGGCCTTCAGTGGTCTCCTCATAGCCTTAAGGCTTGGTAGGCCCTCAAGAGGGCTGGGAATGGCACAGTGGGAAATAGCTTTTAAAATTCTGCCTCAGAATTGAGGTCTAATGTTACACTCACAACTCCTGGTTTTTCTTTTACAACCTAGGCCTGAGGAGTTGTATCTAAAACATGGAATTTGCAATGTTTACTGTACTTGGAGAAATTCCACATCATGGAGAAGTATTCTGAGCAGATCACTAAATCATTCTATGTTTGACTCTTTGTTCTGTGTAAAACTGATTTCTCGTGACTGTGAGAATGATAAATCTCCAGTCAACCCTCAACTTGAGCAGAATTTGCTTCTGCAACTGGATCCCTCTAAGTCCATGGGGCCTGATGGGATTCATCCACTCAAAGAGCTGGGTGGTGTCATCACAAGACCTCTCTCAGTGGTTTCTCAATCTTGGCAATCTGGAGAGGTCTCAGTCTACTGGAAGCTGGCAAACATTGTCCCAGCTTTCAAGAAGGGCAAGAAGGATGATGAGGCCTGTCAGTCTCACTTCAGTGCCTGGTAAAATCATGCAGAAGATTCAGTAAAGCTGTTGATACTGTCTCTCACAGCATCCCTCTGGACAAAATGTCCAGTGTCAGTTCTGCTCTGAGCTGTGCCCTGATGTGTGAGGATCTGTGTGTTAGGTGATCAGTGTGCAGGCCCTATTCCACAAGTCTGTTGTGTAGGTGTCACACCAAATGCATGGTCAATAAGCAGTTGCAGCCAGATTGACATGTCTGGTTCTGCAGACTGGAGAGGATTGCTTTAATGGTAAGAGTCACTGACTGAATTTTTATTTTCTTAAAGAAGCCAGGGTAAATATCCTTATCAGAGTCATTAGAAGACACTATATGCAATCAGCACCCTGACACCTGGAGTGATTTGAGCTCTGTTACCTTTTGAAGCTTAGCTCATCTTGGAAACAGCAGCCCAGAAAAAAAGGAGATACCCTATTTTAGACTTCTTCAGTTCTCTGAGCAAAGTTGAATGGAACTTTAATTTGCTGTTGTGTTTTCCTATTGTTTAGTAAATAAACTCTTTCAGTAATTGTGAATGGGATTGCTGGCAAAGTAAATCTGAATTAGGTACTGTGAGGAATATTCAAGATACCTTTGCATCAAGTTCTGTTCCTCACTATTTTAAAGACTTCATTCTCTTTAAAGTTTGAGCTTGAAAATACAAGCCTTTGCCATAGAAAACAGCAGCTGAATCAACATTGATAGTCTTGCCATAGACAATGACTCTTTTAAATCTCTTCCTATTTACTCATATGTCTTTATGATTCTCTGGCTAAAGAATCCTGGTTTCCACAGAATTCACAATTCCACAGATTTTCTCAACATCGTAAAGAATACTTTCAAGAATTCATAATGTAGTCTAGAGCGTTGTTGTTCTACTTAAGGACATGTAAGCCATTTGCAAAATTTCCTGACAGAATTGCCATATTTTGGGTGTTTCCTATGATGGGAACATTGCTCAAGAAGACTGGCAGATCAAAGCTAACTGGCCTTTGAATCAGATGTCACAGATGGTCTTTGTGGACACTAGGCAAGAGTATTTCAGAGATGAAATAACTGGGGAGGAAAAAGATACAGTGGAAAGAAAGCAGTGATTGACAGCAATTCAAAGTGAATCTGAGTTTCTTCTGAGACTCTCGTTTTAGAAAAAATATTTCTTGTCCCTTACCCTGTTGTGTATCAAGGCACATGTGCATTTAATTAACTATTGCTGCTCAAGAGTATCTCTGGTAAACCTCTGCTTACTTATTGGCCCCTCTGATTTTATTTACTGAATATTTACAAAATACATGGTTATTTCTGAAACAGTTTTACTCTTTATTTGACAAAAAGTCCCTATGACTATTCGTGCTGTATCCCCAGACTTTCTTGCAAGTGTCAGAAGAGCCCCTCAGGCTATGGCTTTTGTTGTGAGGGTTAAACTACAGTTCAGGCTTACTCAAAAGAAGTTCACCACGTGCTGAATACATTGTCCTTTGCCACACTGAAAGCAGATTGAGAAGACAAATGTGCAAAAAATGGCTAGAGAACACAGCAGAGTAAGAGCAACCAGATTTTGCTATTTCTGTTCCCGGTTGTGTCTTCCACACACCACCAGGCAGGCTCAACACAATCTAACTGTGCTTTTTGCAGAGTAAACTCAAGCCCTTTGCTCTAATATTGCTCCTAACCTGCCATCTTGATTGAAATCTTAATCTCAAGTTAAATAGTGCTTCAAAACTGACCTGTCAGTCAAATTCAAGCCACACTTTCCTTCCCTGATGACCCATCCTGTGACCCATACAGTCTTAATCAAGTGAACACCGATAGCACCAGTGCTATGCTAACAGTTTTTCCTGGTTGCCAGAAGGATGGCACAGCTATCCAGCTGCCCACAGCTCACTGGGCACAGTGGCCTAAGAGTTTAGTTGCTGTAAACCACTGGCAGTGAAATCTTCTTATTGTGCTGCTGTTTTCTAGTCCTTGCAGAGAACTTGGTGTGTCTTGGCAATGGAAACTCAAACAGCTGAAGTTTCTTGTGCTTGGCAGTGTTTTAAGTTCAAGTGGTGTCTGATCAAGTCAGCATTATGGATGCAACCTAAACTACTTAGTTAGTCCTGGATAATAATCATTAAAAGTTTTCATTTCTCCTCTTTTAAGCCCCCCAAGATAGGGGAGGATTCTGATGTAAATGCCACAAACAGAGAAGTGAGAGAGGAGAGGAAGGGGAACTGCTTACAGGCCTAATTTTAGGCTCGCAAGGCCATCCCAGGTGCCTCTATAGGCAGAGGAAAAAGCACTCTCAAGGCAGAGTGTCACCTGTCCCCCTCAGCAGCTCTGTTCAGGTCATCCTTCCCCAGGGCTTGTTCTCCTTTCCACGCTGAGCCAGAGGGGCAGTGGATTTCACTCTGAAAGCTCGACTGTTAACAGTGACGTATTTGATGTTAATCCAAATAGGAAAAACAAAACAACCTGAAAGCCAAGCAAACCCTAAAGCATTTCCCTGCACACACAGCTGCTTCACAAAGCTGTGGAGCCACCGGGGCTGCGGGGATGCGAAGATGAAGGTGACATGAGGACACGAGCCCAGAGGTGCTTTCAGAGCAGCACCAGACTGATCCGTGGTGGTGGAGTCACCATCCCTGGATGTGTTTAAAAAAAGACTGGATGTGGCACTCGGTGCTGTGGTTTAGTGGAGTTGTTGGGGCATGGGTTGGACTCGATGATCTTGGAGGTCTCTTCCAACCTGGTGATTCTGTAATTCTGTGTCCTGAGTGAGCAGCCCTGGCAGCGCCTTCCTGGCCTCTGACTGTAATCAGTTCTGGGCTCTTCAGTACAAGAGAGACATAGAACGCCTGGAGAGGATCCAGTGGAGGCTATAGAATTCATCAAGGGACTGGAGCATCTCTCCTGTAAGGAAAGGCTGCAGGAACTGGGCCTGGACTCGATCTCAGAGAGCTTTCCCAACCTAATCGATTCTGTGATTCCGTTCAGCCTCGAGAAGAGAGGACTGGCAGGGGACCTCATCAATGTCTGTGAATATGCAAAGCGGAGGCGACAAAGGATGGACCAGGCTCTGCTCGGTGCTGCCAGGCAAAAGGACAAGAGGCAACGGGACGAACCGGAAACTTCCAGCTCAATGCGAGGAAGAACCTCGTTACTGCGGTGTGGGGGTCTGTGAGGGCTCTCCCTCATAGGTGGTAGTCAAGAACGGTCAGGACACAATCCTGTGCCATGTGCTCTGGAATGACCCTGCCTGGGCAGGGAGGTCGGACCCGCTGCGGTCCCTTCCATCCCGCCCCAGGCTGTGACTCGGTGCCCGCGGAGGGAGCGGAACCCCCCCCCCCACCGCGGCTCCCTCAGGTCACGGCGCTGC